>PVJA010005724.1:0-69774 GCA_004027025.1 Myocastor coypus
AAAAAAAAAAAAAAAAAAAAAAAAAAAAAAAAAAAAAAAAAAAAAAAAAAAAAAAAAAAAAAAAAAAAAAAAAAAAAAAAAAAAAAAAAAAAAAAAAAAAAAAAAAAAAAAAAAAAAAAAAAAAAAAAAAAAAAAAAAAAAAAAAAAAAAAAAAAAAAAAAAAAAAAAAAACGCCTTATACTTGATTATAATGAGAACAATAAGCTAAGTAAGATAGGCAAGAATCAGGATTAGCATGGAGAGAGCTGAGAAATTACTGTAGTAAAGATAGGAGTGCCCTTGAGAGAGCTAAGTCTCTTGAATTTAAAAATTTGGAAGGAGGACTTTACATGTTTGGAAAGAAGTTAAAGAAGTATGTTAATAATACTGCCTCGAAGGTTTGAGGTAAAGAAAATAAAGGTTAAGGTAAAGGAAAAAACCTCGATGCCTATTAAATGAGAGACAAAGAAATAGCAAAAATACAAGAATACCAATAGAATAAACCCACAAAAACATGCAAGAACTTAATATAATCTCATGTTACTAAATAAATCAAGAAACGTATAGAAATTTAAACCAGTAAGATTTCCAATGAGAACAAAGGTTAGATATCCCAATAATACATTGCATATGTGATTCACAAGTAGCCATCTTGCCTAGGAGACTGGGTGCATCCATCCAGTAACTGCTCTGATCCTTGTACTGCAATACTGAGGGTATTTTGAATCTAGAGATTTTCTGCAGGTTTTATCATTGTTGCACAGTGTAATCCAGTACAAGTTCTTGGGCTAGGAACCTTTGCTACTGTTCTCCTTGGGTGTGATGGTAGTTTCAACAGACAAGTTTATTGGCACTAAATTGTACAGTGAGTATTATTCCTAAGCAATAAATTCAGCTACAGCAGCAATAGGGTAATATATTACAGTGTTGCCTAACTAGACTAGTGGATAAATAACACATTATAAGACACTGCTTTGGGTTTCTCTTTGGGTTTCCCTTTAGCCTAGAGAAGAAATCTGCAGTTATATTGTAATCACAATAGCCAGTTAATACGCTCTAAGGTTAATTGCTGTATTTTCTCTACTTGTGTAAAACAACACTGAATGGTCATTTTATAGAATTGGTTATCTGAAGCACAGCAGGTGGGGGAACAAGTAATGCCAGAGGTAGGAAAGGAAGAGAAAAAGAAAAATTTGTTTAAGTCCTCTGTGGTATGACAAGGAGGAGCCTATTGGTGCTAAGGGCACATTGTTACGTATTTAAAACTGAATGATAGAGAAGACTGGGTGTAAAATGTATATTGGGAAACAAAGACAGGAAAGGATTCTATGTTTGATACAGTTATTAGAGGCAAAGTTCAAAGGACACAATCTGAGAGGATATAAAGGAAAAGTAAAATGGCTAAAAAATAAGATCCAAGGTGAAAGAGGTCAGGTGAAGAGGTATGGGTACAAAAGAGGGATGTTAAGGGACAAGAGATAGTTCCTGTGCCCTCTATAAACTATATTGGGAGCAAAAAGGGAAAAAAATAAATGAAGTACACATACACAGACACTCTCATAAGAGAAAAGGTGTAAAATGATAGGAAAAAATGTGTGGAGAGAAACGTACAGAAGTAAAACAGCAAAAAGTAAAGCAAAAAAAAATGATTAAAAATAAAAAAATATAAAGTGAAAAATAATACAATCTAATAAAGGATAGTTAAAAATATTTTTATTATGTTGGACATGTGCACCCTTTCCTCTGGCTCAGGATAAGGAACAAAGCTCATTCTGGAAATCTGAGCAGACAGTCTGCCCCCGGATTGCCGCTAGTTCAGAGAGCTGCTTGCAGCAGGAACTCACTCTAGTATGAGCTGCATATCTTGTGTAACTCTGGCTGAACCTGGCTTCTGGCCACAGGATCTGACTCTGTGATCTGTTGATTGTGTCCCTCAGCAGATCTCCCCAAGTATGCGCTCCACCTGGCACCCACAGTGTCCTTCCCTCCTGTGCTCTGGAAACGACGGTGTGAAGCAGCCTATGGGCTTTTCTGGGGTTTAGGTTCAGACATCCAGGCCTCCCCCAGAATGGTGTCCCAGCTTGATCCTGCCTTTCCAGTCTGTGTGCCAGCACACTTGATCCAGTTTTCCAGTCCGGAGGGCTACTCAGCGTCTCACATTCTTTCTGCTGTCTCCAGTTACATAAGATTCTCTTGGTCCTGATGTTCTCTTCTCCACCTAGAGAAAAGTTGCTAGTTTCGCTCTGTCTCTGGTGGCTACACAGCCACTGTCAGTGATTCCATAGGGTTTCTCCTCACTGGGAAGTGTGCTCTATTTCTTCTGCGGCACTGAGTCCTAGTTTCTTCTTCTTTGTCAGTTCCCTGGTGGTTCCCATCGTCCCTCTACAATTCCCCGTGTTATTATCTTCCAGACTTTACGTACTTGGTCCTGGGGAAGCTCCATTGCTAGCGCTTGCTTCTCCACCAGTTGTAGCTACTGAGAGTTTACTTTATTTATGATCGTTGTGGTTACTGATAGATTGGATTTATTTATAATCATCTACTTTTATGATTATATGTTCCCTTTCATTCTTTCTTTTCTTGAACTATTTTGAGATTAGTCCCCCATCTCTTTTATAGTTTTAGAAGCAAGATATTTTAATTTCTATTATCTTAGTGCATACTATAGAAAACTCAACAATACTCTTCTGGACATTCAGTACATTGATATTTACCATTATGTTTACCCTTTTCTTTATATGCCATTGTATATTTTAAGCCTTTCTATGAGACTTTTTCCTACCTTCAATATTTTCTCAATTTTTGTTTTCTTTGCCTGTATCTTCTATGACATTTGTTCTGTTTGTTATATGTACAGCTAGAGGCTAAGAGGACTTTTGATTATATTACTTTACTAACTACTTTAAGATGCTTTCTTTACTTAATAAAATAGGAAGCAGAATCAACAGTTAAAAACAATAAGAGAGCAGAGGTCTCATAAGTTGCAAGAGAGAAAGAACATATTAAAATAGTCACCCTATAAGAAGGCAGTATTGTATGTTTGCTAGATACCCTTGATACTTTCTTTGAAGTAAGTATTCTGCATCTAAAATGATCTCTTCTCCCCTAGATTTTTTTTGGTTGTATTTACACAAGCATGAAATAATGGAAAACTAGAGCTGAGATACTGTGTGATGGGTCTGAGTAAAAATAAATTTTATTTTTTGTGTGCATTAAACAAAGAACTGTAAGCATACCCCTAATGATAAAAGAAAAACAGCTGTATTTGTTGAAGTTTACAGGAAAGACATGGTCAGATGTGCAGCTTCATACCAGAAGAAACAAAAGAGTGACACAAACAGGCAAAAAGGGATACCAGGATGGTCAGGGAAAAGGGGGTAAAGATAAATCAGGATTGTGGATTTCAATGTTGTGGACTGTGCCAAAGATGCCTGTCTTTAGATCTGATGGTCATATCATCATATATGATTGATGAAATGATTGACAGGGTTCTGAGTTATCTCAGATGAATCTGCTACCCATGACTCACCCACAAATCACTGTTCTAATAGCAGGCAAGTCATGTAGTCACCATGTATGAACTTTTCATGAAATTCAAGGGGACGGAGTGTTGCTGTTGGTCATGCCATGAGATCAAACATATATGTGCTATGGCCTGGAGCTTTTAAGATCGCCTAGAACTTTATTATTTTTGTTTTACTTACAGAAATGGAAGTAGTATTTGCCCTGGGGTGTTGCCCAAATTCAAGTGGGTGCAGTGAGAGGGGTCTCACAGCCCTACTGTATTACCTCTGCTGACTTCCCCTTCAAGTTCTGGTCCACTGAAATCTGTAAAGGACTCGAGGAAGGACTGCCTATGGTTCATGGATGCATTTTGTTGAATGAGACATTAGACCTTTCTACAAAGAGACAAAAGACAATAGAAATAGCCAAAATAGCTCTACTCTTCAAGTTTTGATGAGCTATGCATGTAGAGGACAGCTTTGGCTCTAGCATTGTGCCATTACCAATAGTCTAACTGTTGTCAAACAAGAAGGAAAAAAGTGACTGAAATTAAGTATGAGATGTACTGATGAAAACCATTTTGAAGATAGCCACTAAAATGGCCAAATTTAGATATTTGTCTAGTACATATGTTCCACATAGTTTTTGGTGGATCTTAGCCATGTTTTGAGCTAGTTTTGGGTTGTTGCTTTTGCTATTTCCAAACAAATGGTATAGGAATTACGTTTTTCCTTTCAGAGATAAACATAATCTCTCATCCTCAGTAGTTAGGAAGTCTATTGCCCTCCACATTTGTTTGCCCATTATTGCTGGTGAATGCATTTGGGCTTGGAGAATAGCAATCCTGTTAGTCTAGCCCATTAGGATCTTTGATATCTTTTTTTTTTTTTTTTTCTTTTTGAGACAGGGTCTCACTATGCAGTTGAGGCTGGTCCTGCGCTCACTTTTGTAGCCCAGGCTGGTCTCGAACTCGCACCAATCCTCCTGCCTCAGCCTCCCAAGTGCTGGGATTGCAGGCGTGAGCCACCACGCCCGGCCGATATCTATTGATAAAGGGGAGATTCACTTTAAGTTGTTGTGTATGTACTTCAGTCACTGCCTGTTACCTTTTCTAGAAGCAGTTTTTGAACCACTGAAGAGATTCCATGTTAAACAGGAACCTATTAAAGATGTAGAAGGGAGAGAGACCACCAGAGAAAATTATATAAGCAACAGTGACTGTTTATTCTCTCCCATGACAGTGGGATAAATTCAGAGAGAATTCAACAGAATGACAGGGAAGAACAAAAATTTTTAACGGAGGGAAGGGGTCTGCTGTTTTGAGGAATTTGGGGGCAGAGATAGTAGTGTGCTTCTCCAAATGTTTGGGGCAGATGTTAACGTGGTCCTGTTTCTCAGGATGGTTGGTGTCATGGGCTATGCTTGGTTCTTATGTGTTTTCCAGTCATGCCTGTCACTGACAGCCTCACCCGTTGCCTATGACATTCCTATATTTCTGTTGTTATAGAAAAAAGAAAGAGTAGGGGAGATGGGCACTATTTCTCATGACTTCTGAGTACAGGACATATGGATGTGCAGACACCTTAATTAGGAGAGAGTTCTTGGGGAGGTAGGATGTTGCAAAGCGTGTGAGGTTAGTAAGGACCCAGACCTCGGCTCTTCTGTCACTTTTTTGGATGATTCAAGGCAGTAGGGCATATGCACATTTTATTAAGCACAAAGTGACACGTTCATCTCCTGCACAGTTTAACTAAGGAAAGCTAGACCACTATTGGATTGAATGATATGGTAAGGCCAAACCAGGGGATAATATAATCTAGGAGGGGTTAACAACAGCTGAGGCCTTTGCTGAGCCATATAGAAAGGTCGCTACCCATCCAGTAATGATACAGACCCCAACCTTTGCACCTGCAGCATATGGGTGAAATCAATTTGCTAGGGCTGCATTGCACAAAATACTAACTAATAATGTATTAGAAAAAGAAAGTTACAGTTATATGGGGTCTGATTGGCAGGAGGCTCTGAGGGAAGAGGAGAAGCCTCTGTGGTGACTATGGCTGGAGATGCAGAAGGTGGCCTCTTAGGGAGAGCGAGGTCAGGTGATTCTATCATCAAGGAGAAGTTGGCCTCAGATGGAGCGAGTGGAGGTAGGAGGAGAAGACATAGCAGCACATATAGGGTGAGAAGGCCATGGAGTGTAAAGAATGCCAATATGAACATTTCAGTCAGTCATGAGAGGGACAGAAAGGTTTTAGACTTTTGAGGAGACAGGCTACAGGGAAGGATGGAAGAAAAGAAGGAAGAAGAGTTCTCAAGGAGAACAGAGGAGTGTAGTTGTCATTCCAAGTATGTCCAAATGAGAGCAGGCAGTAAAGTCCATATTGTATATCTACAGTTGGGACTCAAGACCACAATGGAGTGTGGGTGACCGGCCAAGGCTGGTATAGCTCCAGTTGGGCAAAGAAATTCAGTTCTTCCTGGAGGGCATTTAGGTGACCATGCTAGGATTAAATGTCATGGAAACTAGGATGCACTAGGAAGAAGGACGGAAAGGCAGAAGGGCAAGCAGAAAATGTGAGAGTTGGAAGATAGTTCCTTGAAGATTGTGGGATGGGTAGATGGTGAGTACGGCGTGTCTAGTGACTTTGAGCATTTATAAGCATAATAGGGCTTCGTTCAAAGTCAGACAAAATGAATGAGGAAAAGTCATGACATAATAACCCATAAAGTTTCCCTTTATGAGTTTGTGTAGGGGTTTAATGTGAAGAGCAAAGCCAGAAACCCAGAAGTAGAAGTATTCTACTATTCTGGAAGAGCAAATGGATGTGGTCTGGAACTAGAGCTCAGATATGTTCATGGAGAATATTGTCCAGAGAAGCGATTTCAGCCTTATAGGGAGATACATGGTATTTCTTTAAGTCTTACTGCTGTAATAATAAGATCGTGTTTGTACTGGCTGATTCATATGAAGGACTGCAGAGGTGACAGCCACCTACATACCTTATTAGATGAAAGGAAGTAAGGTGGAAGTAAAGCAAAGCTTGCTGACTGAAGTAGCCAGGGCTGTGTTGGAAACAGCGTGACCGGACAGTGCAGGTCAACTCTTTCACCTGCTGTGTGTCAGGATCTGTCCAGGGCAAAGAAAGAGTGTGAGAAGAGGCACAGGGAAATAATAAAATAGGCATCGCAGCTTCTCTGCCAGTGTCGGCTGCCAGGATGCGTCTTGGTCTTACTTGGCCATGTTGCTTTCTGTGAAAGCATGGAAGACTTTTCCACCTTCGTGACCCTCTTTGGCACACTGTATTGTTTAATCTTTGTTCTCTACTGCCCATCATTCTTCCTGCTCAGAAAATTGAGTGACTCACTGAAGTAATGAGATCCAGTTTAAAAGGGTTTCTCATGTTCTGGAAACCTGCTGACTATGGGAGGCTCAGAAAAAATATTGGCTATTTTTACTAACCAAGTTATCTCTTTTGTATTGATCTCTAAACTTTAGTGATTGGACAGTCAGAAGAGAAGATCAGTTGTATTAGTCTTACCATATGTAAGTTGCTTTTTGATAATTGTGCCATATTAAGGGCAAACAGTTGTAAGCTTTCATTATTTACTGGAGGAAGAGCATTCTGCAATCAAGTGGCTTAAAGTTGCTTTTCATGATTTGGGGATAAACTGGTATTTTAAGAGTCTGTGGACAAAACCAAAACTCTGTAACATTTGCCAAGGACCTCAAAATGATCCATAGCACAGGAAAGAACAGCAAAATTACTTATACAATATACACAAGAGGGCCAGCAATATAGCTCAGTGGTCTAAATCACCTGCTTAGGCAAGCTTAGGGAAAGTGCAGAGACTGTGGTTTGATCCTCAGCACTACATGATGCGCTAGCCCCACCCCTAGGGCAGGCTGAGCTAGACAAACAAAACAAAAAACAAACAAACAACAAAAAACAACTATGCACAAGAAGGGACCCTATTTTTAGGATGTGGCTATTTCTGTCTTTTACTTAGAGTTAATAAAATGTTTTATTTATCTTGCTTAACAGAGTTGGCTGTTATTTTCGGAAAATAGGCTTGTTTCTATCATTATGTAGACAACCTTTTTTCCCGTGGAGCCACAAGCTATGCCATGAACCTTATCCATTATGGGTCAGATGGGCTTTAGCTGCCTTTTTTCCTTATTCCACATCCATTTTTCCTATATTATATTTTACCATGGTTATTAAAGACTAAGTCACAGTAACCAACTGACTTGTCCCATCCTGTGGCCCTCACTGGAGTTCATGATGCTTCCTCCTAATGTCTGGAATTGATGAAATAAAAATAGTACCCAGGATAAGTTCACCTTTTTTAGACTACAAGTTTAAGCAACAGTGTTATGGAGTGTCATTTCAAGTCAGTGTAGAAAAGCAGCTGAGTATTCTTCAGAGCTCTGACTGGTAGCTTTATAAACTAATTTACTAGCTTTGGCATGACCTGGCACATACTCATTAAGATGGGCAAGACACATAACATCTGTTTGGCTTTCTTGTTTCCTGTAATAATTCTGATTGTCGCCTTATTGGGGACCAAGTAATGCATCAGTTGGCTGATTACTGTTGGGTGAAGCTGCAAAGAGTGCACCATGAGCCTGACTTGCAGCCCTTGTGACTGTCACTGAGTAGATACAGGACAATGAAAAAGATGACCTGAGGCCACAAACACTGAGTGTCTGAGCTTGCAAAAGTAGAGAGTGCAACTTATACTCTTTTTTATTTTATTTTATTTTATTTTATTTTATTTTGTTTTGTGGTACCCGGGATTGAACTCAAGACCTTGCATTTGTCAGGCAAGCACTTATTCTAATGAAGTTTCACTCCAGCCTACCAAATATTTTTCTTTCTGTTAAAACAGACATTTTAAACTAAAAAAAAAAAAAAAAAAAAAAAAAAAAAAAAAAAAAAAAAAAAAAAAAAAAAAAAAAAAAAAAAAAAAAAAAAAAAAAAAAAAAAAAAAAAAAAAAGAGCTACGAGGATAGCTGTCATTTTGACTCTGGTCCTTTAAGGTCAGTGAGGACTCAGGACATAAGAGAACCTATGCTGTAGCATCCTACAACTCAGTGGTGTCCCAAATTTTCTGGTTAAGGAGATTGTGGGACCTCAGAGGAAAGAGACAAATGAAGTATAGTGTGCCTAGGGAGAGTCACCTGCAGAGAAAACATTCTCTCGGGTTTTCACACAGAGCAAACTGGTCAAGCAATGGCTATGACTGGTCCCAGTGGCTGACACTGACAACATTTCTACAAAGCACTGTATATGGATCCGAAGTTAATCCTGAGGAGATTTGACATTGGAAAATACAAATAGCTTTGTTAGACAGGTCTTGCTTTAACGTGCCCTTTGATCACCCAGCAGAAAAGCTTAATTACGAGGCATAAAATGCAGAGCTAGATTAGTATGGTGAGCTGTAAGAGGCTTAAATCAACAACATTCAACATTGCCAGTTTCACCAGTAACCCACTGCCATTATGAAACATTGGACTATG
Organism: Myocastor coypus; assembly: GCA_004027025.1. NCBI lineage: Eukaryota > Metazoa > Chordata > Mammalia > Rodentia > Myocastoridae > Myocastor > Myocastor coypus. The sequence goes on from PVJA010005724.1 coordinate 9,005, forward strand.
TATACAACTACTTCCTCCTAGTTCAAAGAGAAGAAAAATTTTACTTCTTTTTTTTTTTTTTTCTGAACCAATGTCGATTAGAAATTTTATCACATCTGCACCCTGTGCTCTGTATAACTTTTGTAAGGGCAACAATATGCAGTGTGTCAGTTATTGCAAGTATACTACTAACATGTTTTGAAACTCTAAAAAAAAAAAGAATAAATTTTCATAAAATAAAATATATGATAAAATGAAAAATATCTATTTATCTATTTACTTATTTATTTATTTGTCATAGGATCTCACTATGCAACTTGGATTCAGAGTGATCCTCCTGTCTTAGCCTCTGCAGCTCTTGCCTTACAGGTATGTACAACCACACCTAGTTTCAGCAACCCACATAGCATGGCCAGGGGTCAGGGTCCAGCACCGACTTCACTACCAGGGACCCTATGTGCGTCCTTCTGCAGGCCAGGCATTCACTTAGACCATCTCCCCAGCCCAAGACAGATCATTTACATATGTTTGAAGCAGCAGAAACGTGGCACTTGGGAATAACGATATTTTTATCAAAACAACACAAATGACTTAGTTTATTTGGCACATTTGGTGCAGCCATTTCACAATGGCACTTGAGCTGCTAAATAAATTACATCAAGTTTTCATGGTTGGAAGATTAGGAAAGCGGTTCTCTCATGCCATTCTTAAACTCAGACCTGCTCATCTCTCGTGAACTGGGTCAGGGGCTCCAGAAAGTCTGAGTCCATGCTCCATAGGCACAGCAATCACCATGGCAAAAGTACCTGGCTCAGATGATTGTGATGGGTGCACAGCGGGTGGACAGAGACTTTGCTCAAGCCTTGTGAAAGAAATTTGCAGATAGTCAGGCAGCAGCGGATGCGCGGGGTCCTGCAGGATACCAGTCTGCAGAGGCATCCAACCTCGCCAGCCTCAGCCTCCAGGAGGCCCAGCAGATTCTCAGTATCTCCAAGGTGAACGCAGAGTAGATCCAGAAAAACTATGAACACTTACTTAAAGTGAATAATGAATCCATGGATGGCTCCTTCTACCTGAAGTCAAAGGAAGATTATAAAAGCTACTAAGCAATATCACTCTGACTCAGTGCCTATCACTCCCCTAATTCTCCCTCTAGAACCCCCAGTCACCTCTGTACCAAACTGATTTCAACTGATGCTGGACTCTTTCTCTCATTGCTACAGCATATTATTTACCGAAATTGTCCTTGATTCTTTTTAAATTACTTTTAATAAGAGATAACAATATGATAGTTTCAAAACATGTTAGTAGTACATTCACAATAATTGACGCATTGTACATTGTCCTCATAATAGTTATACAGAGCATAGGGTATAGACTTGATACATTTTCTAATCGATATTGGGGAAGAAAAAAGAAAGAAAGAAAGAAAGAGAAAAAAGAAAAAAATTTCTTCTCTTTGAGCTAAGAGGAAGTATTTGTATGCATATTCCAATGTTCCATAATTGCAGTGGGGTACTGGTGAACCTGGAAATGTTGAAGGTTATTGATTTAAGCCTCTTACAGCTCACCATACACAGCTAGCTAGGCATTTTATGCCTTGTAATGAAGCTTTTCTGCAGGGTGATGGAAGACAAGTTAAAGCAAGATCTGTATAACAAAATTTTCATCATTTGTATTTTCCAAGGTCAAATCTCCTCAGGATTAACTTTGGAACCATATACAGTGCTTTGTAGAACTGTTGTTGGTATCAGCCATCAGGACGAGTCATGGCCATTGTTGGAAGAGTTTGCTCTCTGTAAAAGCCTAAGAGAATGTTTTCTGCCTAGGTGACTCTGCCTAGACACACTATACTTCATTTATCCCTTTCCTCTGAGGTCCCATAATCTCGCTGAACAGAAAATTAGGAACACCACTGAGTTATAGACATCACAGATTCTCTTATGTCCTGAGTCCTCACTGACCTTGAAGGGCTAGAGCCAAAATGAAGGCTATCCTTGTAGCCCTTCTTTTTCTCCAATTTTTGGTCTGTTAACTTACATTCTCACCCCTCCAGCAGAGAAGGTTCATGATACTATTATTCTATAACATAGATAATTTAGCTGAACATCACTGTCTTTCGGGATATCAAACATCTTAAACTTAGCTTGAAATTGGTATTTTCCTTCAATCATTGATATTCTAATAAATCTCTATAAAATGTGATAAAAGCAGTTACACATTTTTACATAGACGTTTAGAAAACTAAGCATGTACAAAACTGTAGCCTGTAAAGCCTATGGCATTTTGCCTATTCTCTTACTCTCAATTAATACCCTCCCTTGTTTTTTGTTAGTGAACCATGTACTTGAGAGAGAGTATAGCAGTAACTGAATTTACATTAGAAGCAGTAAATATCTAAAAGTCCAGATGACAGGCATTCCAAGCACAGCTTTAGTGTTGATTCATCAGTCTTTGATTAGTATTCAGCTGTTTTATGACTTTCCATTTTTATTTCTTCTTTAGATTTCTTTTTCTAGGGAGACTATACGATATTTACAAATGTAGGTCTGGTTTATTTCACTTATGAGTATATGTTCAATATACATCCATTTATATATGAAGTCTTCCAGTTTACCATTCTTTATAGCTGAGTAATATTCCATTGTATATAAATACCACATCTTTTCAACCATTCTTCAAATGATGGGCACTTTGGTTGTTTCCAAGATTTTGCTATTACAAATTGGCCTGCTATAAACGTAAGTATAAAGATAAATCTCTGGTATCAAGATTTCAGAAATTCTGGGAAAATTCCCAGTAGGGGGATAGCTGGGTTGAATGTGATTTCTCGCTTTAGGTTTTTAAGGAGTCTCCACACTGCTTTCCATAATGGTTGCACCCATCTGTATTCTCACCAGCAGTGGAAAAGGGTTCCTTTTTCTCCACAGCCTCTCCAGCATTTGTTGCTGGTTGGTTTCTTTATGGTAGCCATTCTTTCTGGGGTGAGATGGTATCTAAGTGTTGTTTTAATTTGCATTTCATGAATGGCTATCAATGTGGAACATTTCTTCATGTATTTATGAGCTTGCTGAATTTCTTTCTCTGAGAATTGTGTGTTCATCTCAGATGTCCATTTCCAGATTGGGTTTTTGAATTTTGGGACCCTTATGGTTTTTAGTTCTTTCTAGAATCTAGATAGAAGACCTTTGTCTGAATACTTATTAGTTAAAACATTTTGAAACTTGTGGATTGTCTTTTCACTCTGTTGGTCATTTCTTTTGACTTGCAAAAACTTCTTAGCTGGAGAAGATCCAATTTATTGATGCTTTCAAGTGTTAAACATGCATTTTAATTTTTGTCCATGAATTTCTTGCTTACCAAGATATCTTCAAGATTTTCTCAGACTTTCTCTTCCAGGAGATTTAATGTTTCTCTTTTAATATTTAGATCTTTAATCCATTTCAACTTTAGTTTAGTGCATGGTGATAGACTTAGTTCAGGTTTTAGTTTTTATCATGTAGAGAGCCAGTTTTTCCAGCACCATTTGTTAAAGAGGCTATCTTTCTTCCAGTAGGAGTGTTTGGCCCCTTTGTCAAAAATAAGGTGGCTGGGGCCCGGCGGGATGGCTCAGTGGTCTAAAGCCCCTGCTTGGGAAAGCTTGGGCAGCTTCAGGGACCACTGTTCGATCCCCGGCAACACATGCTGCGCCAGCCCCGCCCTCGGGGCGGGCTGAGCCGGCCATAAAAATGAGTGAATAAACAAATAAAGATTCTGAAACAAGAAAAAAAAATTAAAAAAAAAATAAGGTGGCTGAATATGTTTGTATTTGCTTCTTCATCTTCTAATCTATTCCATGGATCCTCAGGTCTGTTGTTTTGTCAATACCATGGTGATTTTATTACTGTTTCTTTGTAGTATAAGTTTAGGTCAGGCGTTGTAATGCCTCCAGCCTTACCTCTGTTACCCAGAATTGTCTTTGCAATTCTGAGTCATTTCGATTCCAAAAAAAACTTTAGAAGTGATTTCTTCAGGTCTGTGAGGTATGTTGCAGATATTTTTATTGGAATTACATTAAATCTGTGTAACAAATTAGGGAGTATGGCAATCTTTACAATGTTGGTTCTTCCTATCAAGGAGCAGGGAATATCTTTTCATTTTCTGAATCCTCTAGGGTCTCTTTTTTCAGAGTGCTGTACTTTTCATTGAAAATGTCTCTTACTTCCTTTGTTAGGTTAATTCCTAAGTATTTCCTTGTCTTCAGTGCAATCATAACAGGTACTGTTTCTCTAATTTCTCTCTCAGTGTATTTGTTTTCTGTGTAGAAGAATGTTATTGCCTTTTGGGTGTTGACTTTGTATCCTGCTATGCTACTGAATTTGTATATTAGTTCTACTAGCTTCTTGGAGGTTTTTCGGTCTTCCAATTTGATTTATCATGTCATCTGCAAAGAGTGATAGATTTACTTCTTCTTTACCTGCTCTTATTCCTCACATTTCTCTTTCTTGTCTAATGGGTGTAGCTAATGATTCCAGAACTATATTGAATAGGATTGGTGATAGGGGATATCCTTGTCCTGTACCAGATTTCAGAGAAAAAAAAAGACTTAAGGTTTTCCCCATTTATAATTATGTTAGCTGTTGAATTGTCATAGATGGCTTTTATCAGCTTGAGCTGGAGGCACTGTATTACAAGTTTCTGCAGAATTTTGAACATGTATGAGTGTTGGACTTTGTCCAAAGCCTTTTCTGCATCAATTGAGACAATCATATAATTTTTGTCTTTAGCTCTATTGATATAGTATATTACAGTTATGAATTTGTGTATATTGAACCAACATAGCATCCCTGGGACGAATCCTACCAAGTCATAGTGTACAATCTTCTTGATGATTGGCTATATTCTAATGTCAATGCTTTTATTAATAAATTTTGCATCTATGTTCATGAGAGATATTAGCATGTAGTTCTTTTTTAGTTATATCTCTCTCTGGTTTTGGTATCAGTGTAATACTTGCCTCGAGGAATGACTTTGGGAGGATTGCTTCCTTTTCAATTTCAATGAAGAATTTGAGGAGTATTGGGCTTATGTCTTCTATAAATTTCTCATAGAATTCAGTGGTGAATCCATCGGGTCTTGGGCTTTTCTTTGCTGGTAGACGTTTTATTACATTTTGTTATTGGATTATTTAGAGTTCTTATATCTACTTGATTCAGATTTGGTAATTTATACTTTTGTTAAAATCTGTCCATTTCTTCTGTGTCTTCAATTCTGTGAGGGTAAAGATGCTTAAAGTACCTATTTATGATCTTCTGAATATCTTCTGGGTCTGTACTAATTTTACCCTTTTCATTGCTTACTGCTTGAATTTGAGACCTTTCTTTCCTCTTTTTGATTAGGCTAGCTAGGGCCTTATCAATTTTATTTAATATTCCAAAGAACCAGATTTTTAATTCATTAATTCTTTGTGTTATTTTCTTTGTGTCAGTTGAATTAATTTCTGCTCTAATCTTTATAATTTCTTCCTGCCTTTGGGCTTTTTATTTCATTTGCTCTTCTGTTCCTAGTCTGTTTAGATGTGCAAAAGTGTATTTATTTGTTCTTGTTCTATTTTCTTAATGTTTGAGTTCACAGTTATAAATTTCCCTCTAAGAACTGCTTTCATTGCATTCCATAACTTCTGGTATGTTGTCTTAGAATTTTCATTAAATTGTACATATTGTTTAATTTCATCTGGAACCCACTGTTTGCTCAGAAGAGTGTTGCTTAATTTTCATGTAATTCTGGGCTTCCTATGGTTTCTTTTGTCATTTATTTCCAATTTCATTGCACTGTGGTCAGATAATATGCATGGGTTAATTTCTGTTTCCTTGCATATGTTTAATCATGTCGTGTGGACTTATATGTGATCTATGTTAGAAAGTGTCCCATATGCAACTCAAAAAAATGTCTGTTCTGAAGTTATTGGGTGGAGCACTATGTGCATGTCCACCAAGTCCAGGTGTTCCAAATTCTGTTTCTGTTCTGCTATTTCTTTGCTAATTATTTGTCTGCTTGACTTATCTTTTGCAGATAGGGGAATGTTAATGTCTCCTGTTAACATAGTGGTATTGGATAGTAGATATTTTTATGTCCATTAAGTTTTGTCATATAACTTGCTGCTCTTGTGTTGGGTGCATACATATTTATGAGTGTTACCTCTTCATCTTGAATTTTTGCCCTGACCAGTATGTAGTGGTTTTCTTTGTTACATTTGATAAATCTGGGCTTGAAGTTTAGAGTGTCTGCAAACAAGATTGCTACCCTTCCATTTTTTGAGTTGCTGGAGCATGTAATACTGTTTTCAATCATTTGGCTTTTAGCCCATCAGTTTCTTTATGAGTTAAGTGTGTTTCTTGTATACAGCATATTGTTGGGTTTTGTTTCCTTTTCCACTCTGCCAGTCTGCTTCTTTTAATGGGAGAATGGAGTCCATTTACATTGATAGTTATAATTAAATATAGTTACTTATGATTGACTTGACTTTTATTTATTACTATGTACCACTTTTGCTCCTATGTTTAATTGGTTACCCTATTTGGTGGAATCCTTATGTTCTCATTTCTTGAGTTTGAGTCATTTTGGTTCCTCTCTAAAATAGTTTTTAGTATACTGTGTAGTATTGACTTTGACATCATGAAATTTTTTAGTTGTTCCTTGTCATGGAAGTATTTCCCTTCTCCCTCCTACTTGAAGTAGAGTGTTTCGGTATAGCAGTCTGGGCTAAAATTTGTTTTCATGGAGGATATGCTCCGTGTTCTTCTTGACTTCATGGTTTCTGAAGAGAAATTTGCCGTTATTCTGATGGGTTTTCTTTTAAATGGTATCAGTTTTCTTTCTCTAGCAGCTTTTACTATTATCTTCTTTCCTGAATTTCTAAGATCTTGACTATTATATGTCTATGTGTGTTTTTAGTTGGGTTGATGTTATTTGAAGTTTTGTATGCTTCAGTTATCTGAATGTCCCATTGCTTTCTCATATTTGGGAAGTTTTCTGCTATTCTGCCCATATTCTTTTTATATCATTTGTATTGACTCTTTCTTTCTCATTGATTCCTATTAATCTCATATTATTCATTTTTGCATCATCTTGCAGATGTTGAATTATTTTTTCCTGCATCCTAGTTATTTTTAAGAGATCCTTTCTTACTTTTTCAGTGGTTGCAACTGTGTCTTCATCTGAAACTATCTTCACTTTTGTTCATACCATTTTGCAACTTGCGGTTGAGATTTTATTTTCTTGTATATCTCTTTGAAACTGTTTCATGCAATCTATTTGTTTCCTATATTGCTCAGTGAGGGATTCCATCATTTTTTTTTTGTTCTCCTCTAATTTTTATCAATATCTCCTTTAGTAGTACTGAAGTCTCTCATTACTGTTATCCTTTCTCTCTCTAGTTCAGAAATTATTTCTGCTCTGTTCTCCTCTCTATCTTTGTGTAATTGTTCACATACTTTAGAAGCTATTAATTTAAATGTTTTTTTTTTTTTTTTTTTTACTTCAGGAGTTATTTCTGTTCTGGTTTCCTCTATATGTTTCTGCAATTGTTTTTCCACTGTAGATTCTATTAATTCATGCATTTCTTTTTTTTATTTCACATGTTATCTCTTATCTGAGTTGCTCTATATGTTTCTGTTCTTGTCTGTCTACCTCAGATTCAGAAGTTCTGGCTGTATGATTCTCATTTTCCTGCATGGTAACATCTCCTGTATTTGATTCGGGTTGGCTCAGGCCCTGAACTGCATCTTGCTCCTTGTCATTATCACTTTCTATGGCAGTGATCTCTGCACTATGTGAAGTTATGCTGTTAGCGCCCATGGGAGTTTGCTATGTGTATACACCAAGCTTGTTTTCCTCCAGACATGGCTAGCTCCGAGTCAGAGATTGGGCTGCTGGATGTTCAAGGCCCCATGGATCGGGACTGTGAGTGGAGCTGGAGCTCTGGAGTTGAGAATTCTGAGGGTGGATTTGGCTTAGGTTCCTTACCCGGTAGGCACGTGAGCCAGAAAGGATGATGGTTGGGTTCAGAACTGGAGCTCAGGCTGGAAGAGCTGGGAAATGGAGGCCGGTCAGTGGTCCCTAACCAGCAGTCGTGCGGGCCAGATGGATAACAGATGGGTTCAGGACTGGAGCTCGGGGGTGGAGGGGTTCAAGCTGGGAGAGGGATATCCTTGTTTCTCTAGTGTTGTTTTATCTTTACCATAAACTACAGGGGCTGAAGGTGTGGCTAAATGGGACAAGGCTTGCCTACTGTGTGTGAGAACCTGGGTCTCAAAAAGAAAACATAGATACACTAATGGTTATGATTTTCTGATTTTGCTAATTACTAATACATTATTATTATTATTATTATTATTATTAATGAAAAATAAATTGGATAAAAGAAGATTTCAGCTATAAGTAGTAGGACTGACACTACAGCCAAGAAAGTGCAAAAAAGAATTATACTGCGCATTCTCCGAGCTCCAGTGGCAACTCAATTGGCCATCCAGAGCAGCCTATACTGCCACCAGAGCCACGTGGCGAGCAGGGAATGACTCTCCCAGACAGCATCGAGTCCCTGAACTCTAGTGCTGACTTCATCCCCCATCCCGACCAGGCCACCCAATGGCCAGTTACTAACTGCATAACTTCACCAAAGTGCAGAGAACACTGCTATTATAAATGATAAAGACAAGGAACAAGATCCAATCTCAGGTCCCGAGTTCACCCAAAATAAATACAGGAGACACTACCATGAAAGAAAACAGGAATCATGTAGCTGAAACCTCTCAGTTGATAGCATCTGAGGTAGACAGACAAGTGCAGAAACATATAGAACAGCTCAGATTAAAGATAAATCTGAAGTAAAAAAAAAAAAAAAAAAAAAGAAATGTATGAATTAATAGACTCTGAAGTGGAAAAACAATTAGAGAAAACTATAGAGGAAACCAGAATAGAAATGACCTACAAAGTTAAAAAAGACATCGCATCTAAAGTAGGGGTATAATGACAGAACAGAAATAATCTCTGAACTAGAGAGAGAAAGGATAACTATAATGAAAGATTTCAGTATTACAAAAGAAGACATTGATAAGAAATTAGAGAACAGAAAAAGTATGGATTCCCTAATTGAGCAATATAGGAAACAAATAGATCTCATGAAATAGTTTCAAAGAGACATACAAGAAAGTAAAATCTCAATCACAAGCTGGCAAAACCATATATACAAAAATGAAGATAGATTCTTGAAGACACCATCACAGCTAGTGAAAGGTAAGAAAGCATCTATGAAAAACAACCAGAATGTAGGAAAAAATAGTTCCACATCTGCAAGATGATGCAAAAATAAACAACCTGAGATTAAAAGGAATCAACGAGAAAGAAGTCGACACAAATAATATAAAAATAATACGAGCAGAAGTACTATCAGAAAACTTCCCAATTTTAGAAAACAGACATTTAGTAATTGAAGCATATAGAATGCCAAATAACATCAACCCGATTAAAAACACACCCAGACATATTGTAGTCAAGGTCCTAGAAATCCAGTAGAAGAAAAATATACTAAAAGCTGCTAGAGAAAAGAAACAGATCATATGTAAAGGAAAACCCATCACAATAATGGCAAATTTATCTTCACAAACCATGAAGTCAAGAAGAGCATGGAGCAGAGTGCTTCAAGTCCTCCATAAAAACAAATTTCAGCCCAGACTGCTATACCCTGCAAAACTCTATTTCAAGTATGAGGAAGAAGTGAAATACTTCCATCACAAAGAACAACTAAAGAATTTCATGATGTCAAAGCCTATCCTACAAAGTATACTTCAAAAAAAATTAGAGGGACCAAAATAACCCAACTGAGAACATAAAGATCCCACCAAATAGTGCAACCAGTTAAGAACAGCAGAAAAATGAGTAAATAGTAGTAAAGAAAACACATGTCAATCATAAGTGAATACATTACAATTATAACCATTAATGTGAATGGACTCGTTTCTCCAATTAAAAGAAGTAAGCTGGCAGAGTGGATAAGGAAGCAAAATCCAACCATATGCTTTATATAAGAAACACACTTAACTCATAAAGAAGTCATAGGCTAAAAGTTAAAGCATGGAAAACAACACTACCTGCTCCAGCAACTCAAAAAAAAGCAAGGGTAGCAATCCTGTTTGCAGACACTCTAAATAGCAAACCAAGATTGGTGAAACAAAATAAAGATGGCCACTATATATTGGTTAAGGGAAAAGTTCACGATGAAGTGGTAATGCTCATAAATATGTGTGCACCCCACACAGAATCACCAAATTATATAAGACAAACCTTAATGGGTATGAAATATCTCCTGTCCAAAACCACAATCTTCACAGGAGACCTTAACACCCCCTATCTGAAAAAGTAAAGTCAAGCAGACAAAAAATTAGCAAAAAAGCAACGTAACTGAACTGGAATGTGGAACGCCTGGAATGCGTAGACATACACAGAGTGCTCCACCCAACCACTTCAGAATGGACAGTTTTTTTTTGTTTTTTTTTTTTTGAGATACATATGGGACATTTTCTGAAAAGACTACACATTAGTCTATGTTAGATTAATACATCATGCTTAGGTATATGCAAGAAAACAAATTATCCCATGAATAGTATCTGAACACAGTGCAATGAAATTGGAAATAAATGACAAAAGAACCCCCAAAACACATGAAAATTAAGCAACACCTTTCTCATCCACCAATGAGTCACAGATGAAATTAAACAAGAAATAAACAATTTTTACGATTCAATGAAAATTCGAACAAACCTTACCAGAATGTATGGGATGCAATGAAAGTAGTCCTTAGGGGGGAAATTTATAGCTTTGAACTCAGAAATTAAGAAGACAGACTGGCAACAAATACATACTCTCATGCAACACCTAAAATGACTAGAAATGGAAGAGCAAATGAAATCAAAAGTCCAAAGACGGGAGGAAAATTTAAAGCTTAGAGTAGAAATTAATTCCTTTGAGACAAAGAAAATAACACAAAGAATTAATGAATCAAAAAGTTGGTTCTTTGAAAGAATAAATAAAATTGATAAGTCCCTAGCTAGCCTCATCAAAAAGAGGAAAGAAAGGTCTCAAATTCAAGCAGTAAGCAACGAAAAGAGTAAAATTACTACAGACCCAGCAGAGATTCAGAGGATCATAAATAGATACTTTGAGAATCTTTATTCTCACAGAACTGAAGACACAGAAGAAATGGACAGATTCCTAGAAAAGTATAACTTACCAAATCTGAATCAAGAAGATATATGTACTCTCAGTAACCCAATAACAACCAATGAAACAAAAAAAATGTAGTAAAAATCCTACCAACAAAGAAAAGCCCAAGATCTGATGGATTCACCACTAAATTCTATGAGAAATTTATAGAAGACATAAGCCCAATACTCCTCAAACTCTTCAATGAAATTGCAAGAAAAAGGAATCCTCCTGAAGTCATTCCTAGAGACAAGTATTACATTGATACCAAAACCAGAGAAAGATGCAACTAAAAAAGACAACTAGAGGGCAATCACTCTCATGTGTTTTTATGCAAAAATTCTCAATAAAAAAAAAAGTAAGAGAGTAACTGAGAGTAAGGGACAGGGCAAAATGCCATAGGCTTGACAGGCTACAATTTTGTATATTCTTGGATTTCCAAATGTCTGTGTAAAAATTGTGTAAAAGCTTATATCACATTCTATGGAGAGTTATTAGAATATCAATGATTGAAGGAAAATATCAGTTCCAAACTGAGTCAAAGATGTTTGATGTTCAGAAAGCCAGTGATTATAAGCTCAATTACCTATGTAATAGAGAAATAGTATCACGAAGCTTTTCTGCTGGAGGGTTGAGAATGTAATTTAACAGACCAAAAATTGGAGAAAAAGAAGGGCTACAAGGATAGCTTTCATTTTGGCCCTAGCCCTTCAAGGTCAGTGAGGACTCAGGACATAAGAGAAGCTGTGCTGTAATATCCTATAACTCAGAGGTGTCCCAAATTTCCTGGTCAAGGAGATTATGGGACCTTAGAGGAAAGGGAAAAATGAACTATAGTGTGTCTAAGGAGAGTCACCCAGAGAAAAAAACATTTTCTCACGCTTTCACAGAAAGCAAACTGTCCAAGCAATGGCCGTGACTCGTCCTGAAGGCTGACACTGACAACAGTTTTCAAAGCACTGTATATGGTTCTAAAGTTAACCCTGAGAGGATTTGACCTTGGAAGATACACAAGATGAATATACAGGTCTTGCTTTGACTTACCCTTGATCACCCAGCAAAAAAGCTTAATTACGAAGCATGAAACACAGAGCTAGAGTAGTGAGATGAGCTGTAGGAGGCTTGGATCAATAGCCTCCAACATTGCAAGTTTCGTTTCACTGGTGGCCCACTGTAATTGTGGAATATTGGACTGTGTATGCATCTGCTTCCTCTTAATTCGAAGAGAAGAAATTTTTTTTTTCTTTCTTTCCTTTGCAACATCATTAGGAAGATGTGTCATGCCCGCTCACTGTGCTCTGTATGACTATTGTAAGGAAAATGTGCAGTGTGTCAACTGTTAAAAAAAAAAAAAAAAAAGAAAGAAAGAAAAAGAAAAAAAAGAAAGAAAAAAAATTCTTTTTTTTTCCTTGATTTTTTATTTATTTATTTATTTTATTTTTTTTTTTTTTTGAGACAGGATCTCACTATGCAGTCCAAGCTGCCCTTGAGCTCAATTTTGTAGCCCAGGCTGGTCTTGAACTCACACCAATCCTCCTGCCTCAGCCTCCCAAGTGCTGGGATTACAGGCGTGAGCCACCATGCCTGGCTAAACTTTTTTTCTTTTTTTATTATGACCGGCTCGGCCTGCTCTGGTGGCGGGGCTGGCGCAGCATGCTGTTCCAGCGGTTGGCTAAGCAGGCACTTTAGACCACTGAGCCATCTCGCTGACCCTTCAACTGTTAAAAAAGGAGAGGGAAAGAAAAAAAAAATAATGTTTATTGAAAGTGTCAGTGTTTAATTGTTTGATTAACCTTATACACTGATATCTATTAAGCTAAACTGATCTAATGATGAAAATATGTAATATAATCGTTGTTAAACTTTTCTGGTTCTGAAACTAAATGTAAACTAAATGTAAAAAAATAAATTTATTAATTTTTTAAAAAATATGTTGCTACTCCTTTAGTCCTTCTCCACCCTTGTTAAGACGTAGGAATTTAATCAGTGATGAAACAGAACTGGGCCAGATGTATTTCTGATCTATAAGAATTGGGGAAACATATTTGGTTGCCATCTGGACATTTAAGATCTACAATCCACAAAGGGTTTAGTGGTTTGCCTTATTAATAAAGCTCTGCTTTTTCCCTAATCTTAGGTCTGACTTGGGCATAATCTTGCTGTTTCATATGGAGGCCCCTGGTGAGATTTCAATGGGCAAGACTCTCATATTGAGAGAGTCTCCAGCCTCTGTGCCCGCAAGCTACTTCTGGGTGGCTTTAGGGCCATAGCTGAGCTCAGCTAGAGGCCCAGGAATGGCTGAGGTCTGGGTGCTGTGGCCATACAGAGAATAAACAGATTCACACTTTCCAATTGGGTACAACCTAATTGACTCCTCCTGCTCCTCTTCCTCCTCTTCCTCCTCCTCCTCCTCCTCCTCCTCCTCCTCCTCCTCCTCATTTTCCTGTGGTATCGAGGATTGAACTCATGACCTTGCACTTGCCAGGCAAGTGCTTATTCTACTGAGGTATCTCCCTAGCCCTTGTTCTTCTTTGGTTCTCTAGTGCGACTGGTTTTTGACCCCTAGCTCCCAGAAGTGGGTCGTGATATATGATCAAAAATTCTCCTGAATGACAGTTCCTACGAGGTTGTTTGTTTGTTAGTTCTATCGGCAAAAGAGCTATGAGAGGTCTGTGTCCTTACCCAGATGAGAGACTGTGGGAGGTAGACTGTAGTCAGAGGATGTATCTGTTTTGATTCAAACTGGTCTAAAGTTTAAATTGCACTTAAACCAATCTGAGTTTTACCTGGCAAAGGAAAGGTCAGAGAGGACCAAATTTCTTCCTGGGATATTGTTGTCTGTCTATTTGTCTGACTTGCTTATTTTGTGTCTTCCCCACAGGCCCGCATTCCCTGCTGTGCTGGTGCCCTGTGATTACAATTGAATGTACAGTCTAGGTTAGGGGACTTGTAAGTAATTGTCCTGTCCCTCCTGACACTTGGAACAGTCTATTTGGAAACCTGGAAAAAAAATTTAAACCCTGTTCAATTGCTCAACTCTGTTATATGCATTGCCATTATGTCAAACTATGTTAGCCCCAAGATTTTTACGTCTTGTGTAGATCGGAAGGGAGCACTTTGGAGATTTCTGTCACCATGCCATGTAAACAAGAAGTTGATGTAAACTGCCTTCATTTGGAGTAGGCAGGATGGCCAACAGGACGACTGGTCCCCACAGAGACAGTAAATATGGGAGGTAGTGACAGGTAAGCCAGGATCCCTATACCAATTCCGATATATTGGCTCCTGACCCTGTGATCAAATGTTGCTTCAGTGGCTTAGGATATGTACATGTGGAATCCCTGATCATGATTTTTTTTTTTAATTTTTTTTTTTCATGATTTGGTTTTAAGAGAAAGTCTTTAGGACCTGACCTCCCTGTTCTGTCATCAACCCTTCTTGAGTACTCACTTTTGACTCTTAAGATTGTACAAACCATTAACCCTGCTTCTCTTCTGTGGACATAATTGGAGTTCCCAAAACATGATCGCATGGAGACTATTGGAACTGTGTATTTGCAAGACCTGACCTACTGGACATGCCCCTTCAAGACTCCATTCTTTTCCTGTTCTCAGATGGGAGGAGTATGGTAAGAGATAGAGAATGGAGGGTGGGGACGGCAGTTGTGACAGTAGAATGAGCAGTATGATCAGCAGCACTTCCTCCTGGTACATCAGCCCAAAAATGTGCACTGATTACGTTTACCTGGGCCTTGGAAGTGGGGAAAAACAAGAGGTTAAACATGCTGTGCATTTGCCGCTTTGCATGTACATGGTGCCATCTGCTGGGAAAGAGGTCTCCTAACTAGGAAAGGAGGAAAGGACACTAAAATTTCACAAGAGAGGAGACAACATGCTTGTGCCCTCTTTCTGTCCCTCTCAGACAGAAACTCTCTTTCCCTCAATGAATTTTCTGCTCTTAAAATAAAAAAAAAAGAAAAAAAGAAAAGAAACAAATTGGAATTCACAAAACATATTAAACTTGTTGCAAGAGGTATGGTGGCCTACTCAGATGGCAGAAGGATTCTTTTTTTTTTTGGCTGGCTCAGGCTGCCTGGAGGGAGAGTCTAGTGTAATATATGAAGCTGGGGACCAAACCACTGTTCCCTGCACCTGACTGAGTCTGCCCAAGGGGGAGCTTTAAACCACTGAGCTACCACACAAGCCCCGTAGGTGACAGAAATACACTGTCCCAGACATCAAAAAGGAAATTCCGTTGAGGCCCAAGGCAAAGGGACGACAATTTGGCAGCAAAATGAGTGGCAATGGGAGATTCGTTGCTGGAAATATGTGTCATGGTCACACCACTGCTTCAGCCACCTAAATACTCTGAAACTGAGTTAACATGGGCCAAATTGGATGGTGAATCAAACAGAAATGGATGGCAGATTTTAGCAGGAGCATGCTTCTGCCCAAACACATGGGACATTTTGTGATTCAGAAGCTGTATAATAAAACCCATCTGGATAAAACAACTACAGCATGGGGCTCAGTAGCATAAGCACCTGCCTAGCAAGCATAAGGTCCTGAGTTCAATCCTCAGTACTACAAAAGAAACAAAATGAAAAGAGAGCTATGGCAGAACTGCTTGACCTTTACTTTTTTGATATCCAGACTTTGGATCCTGTGTGTCTCAATGGCCAGTGAATGCGTGACTTGTGCTAATAGTAATCCAGTTTTTTTTTTTTACTCGCAGCATGAACCAGGCCTCCACTGATGGGGAACCAGCCTTTTTGAAGACACTGAGGTGGACTTCACTGAGATCAAGCCTGTACTAGAAACAAAAAGTATTGTTTGGTGCTTATTTGCACTTAGTCAGGATGGGTAGAGACCATGCCAACCAGAACCGAGACCTCCAGAGAGATGGTGAAAGCACTGATGGAATTGGCCATTCCCCACTGTGGGTTCCCCATGCTGGTAGGTTCAGGTAATGGATCTGCCTTCATGCATAGAGTGGTTCAGAGCCTCTCTGCTATTTTGGGCCTGAATGGAAGACACATGCTACCTACTGGCTAGGTAGAAGTACAGAATCACACTTGAAAGAGCACTATGTCCAAACTGTGCCAAGAAATAGGTGAAAATTGGGTGTCTATGCTTCTGATGGCCCTGCTGCAGTCACATTGCACTCTATACTAGGATGGGCTCCTAGTATAGGATACATATCCCTTTGAAATCCTTTTCGGAAGGCCACCACCCTTGGTGCCATGTTGGAGGGACTATAAGAAAGTGGGACTCTGAGCCTACAACAGCAGCTTTGGAAGGACTACAACGAACTGTGTTAAAATGTTACCCTCTTCCCTTTCATAGTTCTGTACACTCTTTTGAACCTGGGGACCGGGTGTTAATCAAAAGTTGGGAGGAAAAGCTGCATACAAAGCAGTGTCAGACAAGTCAGTATGACGATGTTAAGGGACAACACTGCATGTTTGGTGGAGTTTAGGCCACCATCTTATGATACACTTTATATTTCTCAGAAAGAAAAATAGGCCATAGAAGGAGGGATGTAGGGGATGGTAGCTCTCAACCGAGTTAATGTAATCCTAGTAAAAGAAGCTCTAGTTTAGCCTTTAATCCACCCAAGCTAAGATGCTGTCACTCCGTCAGTCCTTCCCCACCCTTGTTAAGATGTTGTGGGTATTTAAGCAGAGAGGAAACAAAGAACTATGTGCTTCTGATCTGTAAGGATTGAGCAAGTATGTTTAAATGCAGGCCAGACATTTAAGATTTGTAACTTGGGATAGTTCCAGTGACTAGTCTTATTAATGAAGCTGTTTTTTTTTTTTTTTTTTTTTTTTTTTTTTTTTTTTTTTTTTTTTTTTTTTTTTTTTTTTTTTTTTTTTTTTTTTTACTAATCTTTGATCTGATTTAAAAATAATCTCACCATTTCAGCAGGAATATTGAAGGTTGGAGCTAAGTGTAGGCGATTTAGGCAGAACTTGCCTTGTGTTAAAGAAAGAAAGGAAAAAGAAAAGAAAGAAAGAAAGAAAGAAGAAAGAGAGACAGAGAGAAAGAGAGACAGAGAGAAAGAGAGACAGAGAGAAAGAAAGAAAGAAAGAAAGAAAGAAAGAAAGAAAGAAGGAAGGAAGGAAAGAAGCAGTCTGGGAATGTACCACAGTGTTAAGCCCCTACTATAATTCCTTGTACCACAAAACGTATTGTGGTCCAAGTTGGTCAGTTTCTAGTTAAGCAGGATCAGTATGTTTCTCCAGGTAACCTTTAAAGGCACTGAGGTTTTTCCTATTTAATGCTTAGGCTGAGGATGGAAAAATATTGACCACTAGAGAACAGCAGATCAAGCTCTAGCAGCAAGATCAAGCTCTGCCTTGGAAAAGAACGTTTATCAGGCTCAAACTTTTTCTTTCAAACTATTGTGGAGAAAAAGTAAATTCATATTAAAATACATTAAATTGAAGTCTGATTAAAATATGAAAAGTATACATATTTAATATGTGCAATTTAGTGATGAAGATAAGTGTAAGTCTGTGGAATCCTTACCAGACTCAATGCCTGTAAAACTGAATTTCACCTTCAATAAATCCTCCCATGCTTTCATTATGATTATTCTGTGATAAGGACATTTAACATGAGGTCTGCCCTCTTAGCAGTTTTCAGTTGCATCACACTGTTAACCACAGAAGGGCTCTAAGACTCAGTGTATAGCAGAAGCCATGTTCTCTTTACTTGTTCCCGGTGTTACCCTTTTGCACGGAAGGCAACCGCCACTATATTTCCTTCCTCTATAATCTTAACTATTTTTATATTGATCAAATATGATGTTTGTTCTGTGTCTGGCTCATTTCACTTGGCACAAATGTCTTCTGTTTGCTGTTGCAGATGGCAGGATTTTCTTCCTTTTAAAGTGGAATGTGATTCCATCCCTTCCGTGTCCCATGTTCAGAAAATCCATGAACATTCAGATTGCCTCCATGTTTAGCTATTGTGAATAATGCTGCTATGGACGTGGGGGTGCATGCATTTCTTTGGAATATTAATTTCAATTCATTTGAATATATACAGAGGTGGGATTCCTAGGTCCTAAGGGAAATGGTTGATTGATCGATCGATTGATTGATTGATCGATCGATTGATTGATAGATTGAGACAGGATCTTGCTGTATAGTCCCAGATGGCCTCAAACTCACTAGGTCAAATTGGTCACAGACTCATGGCAGCCCTCCTGCCTCAGCCTTCTGAGTTCTGGGATTGCAGGCATGAGCCCCCATGCCCAGCAGGAGTTTTATTTTAGAAGAAAGACTCACTGCGCTGCTTCCATAGTGGCAGCACTAGTTTACCTTCCCATCAGCAATGTACAAATGTTTCTTTTTTCCATCTTGTTGCCAACACTGTTTACGTTTTACATTTTCGTAGAAACCATCCTACCACGTATGCAGAGATAGTTAAGAGTTTTGATCGATTTTCTTTTAGAGTGGACAATTCAGTAATGTTAATGTACTCACAAGGGGAAGCAACTCTTTTCAGAACATTTTCATCAGCCCCAAAGAAATTGGTCACCCACTACCAGTCATTACCTTCTTTATTGTTTCCCTGTTGCTTGGCAACTATTAATCTACTCTTTTGCTCTGTGGATTTGTTCACTGTGGATTTTTACTTTTCTTCTTTCTTTCTTTCTTTCTTTCTTTCTTTCTTTCTTTCTTTCTTTTGACAGAATTTCCCTATGCAGTTCTAGTTATCGTTGAACTCGCTGTGTAGATCCCTCTGTCCACAAACATTCAGTGATCCCCCTGCTTCACCCTCTCAAGTGCTTGGATTACAGGTGTGTGCCACTATACCTGGCCATCCTGGATATTTTATGGGAATGAAAAGATATAGTGTGTGGCTTCTTCTATCTCATTTCACTGAGCATAACATTTTTCAAGCTCATCTATGGTATAGCATATGCCATACTTGACTCCTTTTAATGGCTAAATAATTTCACTTATGTGTATCTTCTGTTTTCTTTGTTCATCAGTGGAAAGATAACTGAGCTGTGTTACACTTTGGCTATTATGAATAATGCTGTGAAATATGTTTGTATGTATGTACTTTGTATAAACATGTTTTTGTCTTGGGTTTATACCTACAGATGAAATTACAGGGTCATGTAGTATTCATGGAGTTGCCAAATTGTTTTTAATTTTTATTTGAGAATTCGTCAATTTTTTATATTGAATTGTCATCTGTTATCACTTCAAAAAGGTGAACTCTGGTCTGGCGTGGTGGCTCACACCTGTAATCCCAGCACTCAGGAGGCTGAGGCAGGAGGATTGGTGTGAGTTCGAGACCAGCCTGGGCTACAAAAGTGAGCTGAAGGCCAGTCTCAACTGCATAGTGAGACCCTGTCTCAAAAAAACAAAAACAAACAAACAAAAAAAAAGGTGCACTCTGGAAAGTGAATCAGCACGCCATGTGTGGTGTCGAGCACCTGTAATCCCAGCACTTGGGAGGCTCAGGCAGAAGAATCAGTGTGAGTTCAAGACCATCCTAGGCCACAAAAGTAAGCTCAAGGCCAGCCTGAACTGCATAGTGAGACCCGGTCTCAAAAACACACACACACACACAAAAATACATATAAAAGAAAATAAGTCACCAATGTCTAATCATAATACTTGATACATAATATTTACCTACAGTGACTACACCATCACATAATAAAAAATACAGTATTTTTATGTTCATTTAAAAAGATACGCAATTGTTTTCCTAGCCTTGAGTTCACCACAGAGCCCAGGTTTGCCTCAAACTCAGTGTTCCTCCTACCTCAGCCTCCTGAGTGCTAGGATTACAGGCCTGATCCCTCATACCTCAAGAAATTTATATCTTCATATATATCTCATCAAGTCAAAGATTTCCTGAGCAAAACCTTATATGTATAGAGCTTATAGATCCCATTCTTATGGCCATGTCACAAGGATTTGCTTAAAACTGTAATACTACAAGCACTTAATTTCTCTTTACTTCATATTCAAACCTTGGTTCCCATATGACATTACACATTATTTTTGAAATATGAATTACCATGCAGATATTTTTCAGATATTTTTAATATAAGAAAATGAGGAAACATATGTTACTAAATCAACATTTGTGAATCCCACAGTGGCCTAGGTCTGTTTAACTTCCTGAACTGCTTTCACACAAATATATACAAAGCTCGCAGATAATAAATTTTTAAAATAACATTACAACACCATAGTCTGACAATAATTAGGTATGGATAATGCAACTATCTGATTGTTCTAGCCTTCCAACTATTTCCACTTCAGCAGAAACCTCAAAAACCATCTTCACACCAAACTCAGAAGTGTCATTACTGTAACTGTTTAATATATAGGTAGCTGCATCAGATAGCACAGTGATTGTTTAAGAACAACAAAATAAGTGTTTGACATTTAACAGTACTATAGAATCTCTCCTGAGAATGGGGTGGAAGAAATATAAGATCAACCTTTAAAGGGTTATCCATCATCCCTGAAAGGAGGCACTTGGACAGCCCCACAAGTTGAAGGGAGATACCTGATGGACTTAAAAAAAAATTAGGGTAAGTTGCATTATTCATCTTGGAAAGATGTGAAAAAATAGCAAGAGTGTCATCACCTTCTCTTTTTTCCCCAGTAGCTAAAGATCAATGAGAAAAATAAAGTGCCAATGTCTAAAGTATTGCTAACTGTTTAAGAGGCACTAATCCATTTGATGGTTTAGGATTGAATATGAAAGTAGGCCCCATGTGATCAGATAATGAATAGAAGGCAGGTGTCTGGTTTATGTCATCCAGACCTAAGAGCTGTACTAGAAATCCATCTCTGCCTCCATTTGTTGCTTTGAGGCCAATACACCAGCTTTATGCCCTAATGAGGAACAATGGAAACACTTAAGATGGAAAGAAGTGTCTGTGCCAATCTGAAGTCCAAAAAGGAGCAGCTCCCTTGGCCACTGGGAGGAGGGCTTTGGGGGCTCTCTCCTCCACACTCATCCTCACAGCAGTCCTGATGCTCACTTCCGTCAGGACTGCCCTGCTGGGATGGCCACAGCACAGGGAGCTGGGGTGCAGGTTCTATGCCCTGCACAACACTTCTGAACCAGTCCAAACCCATTACTGAAGATCTTGTTTGCAGTGCTCTTGAGGAAAATCTTCAGCCAGGCATCTATTTATTTATTTATTTATTTATTTATTTATTTATTTATGTATTTATCTATCTATCTATCTATCTATTTATATATTCACTCATTCCTTCACTCATTCATTCATTCATTTATTGTCTTTTTGAGACAGGGTCTCACTATGCAGTTGAGGCTGGCCTTGAGCTCACTTTTGTAGACCAGGCTGGTCTCCAACTCGCACAAATCCTCCTGCCTCAGCCTCCTGAGTGCTGGGATTGCAGGTGTGAGCCACCACACCCAGCTTCTTTCTCATTTTAAAAAATTTTTTTTTCAGCCTGGCATTTAGAAAACAACGCCCTCCAATAAGAGAGTTTACATCACTCACCTTGGAGTGTTAACAAGCAAGAGCATTTCCACTAACTGAACAGATTTTCCAGTTTCTACATTACAGCTGAGAATTCACAAAACACAGAAGGTTTTGCTTTTGTGAAGACAGATCAGCAGTGGCAGCTGAGCTTCCAGCTCATCAAAGGCTCAGGATTTCTCTTCTTTCAGAAGTATGACAAGTTGAGACCAGCCTGGACTCCAAAAGCGAGCTCAAGGTCAGCCTGAACTGCATAGTGAGACCCTGTCTCAAAAAAAAAAAAAAAAAAAAAAAAAAAAAAAAAAAAAAAAAAAAAAAAAAAAAAAAAAAAAAAAAAAAAAAGTATGACAAGATACAATAGAATGGGAATAAATGCAAAAAGTTTCAGGCAGTAGTAGCTTCCATTTCATAGTGCAATTTTTTAGAAGTTATTTTTCCCATCTGTTGTATGTCAGAAGCAGGCCATTTACATTGGCTAACATGGAGGACGTCATGAATGCATGAACTGCTGCATTCTTCTTCAACTTTTCTAGCAGCCAGCAAAATAATAGACTCCAATGCAAGATAAAAATTTAGGTTTCAACTTCCTTAAATCCAAAAATTTGTCTGAAATATTATCAGGCAGGTGAAAAGATTAGGTGCAGAGCCAGGATATCGCTTAGTGGCATAAGTGCCTGCCTGGCAAGCACAAGGTCCTGAGCTTGACACCTGGTACAAAACAAACAAAAAGCAAGCTTGGGGGCCATGCCTTTGCTATGCCGTGAGTGAGGCTGCAGCACCCTGACCCCTGGCCTCCATCTGCAGCTACATGTGGCTAGCTGCCCTTGACCCACAAGGCCCAGCTCTCCCAGCTGGGTCCCTGTGCCTATCAAAACCTGAAGCCATCGGCTCCAATCAGCAGCCACCTCTTTTTGTCTGACAGACAGAAAGAGCCTAGGATTCAGTTGCCTGTGTTTGCAGCTCTCTGGCTTTCAACTGGGTTGGCCTGGTTCCTGCAGATGTGGGCACTGCCACCCACAGCTCAGTCCCACTCTCTCTTGGCCCACTGTGGATTGCTGGCGTGTGGAGTGTGGTTGCAGGCTGAGTGTGCCCAGTGACACCCTGAAGCTCCCTGCAGTGTTCCCAGCCCGAGTTCATCCTCATGGAGGAGGCCCCTGGCCAGAAGTAGGCTAACTCCCAGGAAGTGCAGGCTGTGGTGAGAATGCTTGCTTCTGTGTGGTAAGGAACAGCATCTCCTGGGCCGTTTCAAGAGGGACAGAGTTGGCTTTCATAGCTGCTCTGACAGGTCCTTAGTCTCCACCTCTTCAGGAGGCTAGAGCCTCCCTGCTACCAATCAAAGGACATTTCCTGCCATGCTGCAGCATGGCAGAACCTTTAGCTGGTTTCTGTCTCCACTGTCAGTCCCAGACCCTAAAGGAGGTCAGTCTGAGTGGTGACTGTGAAAGGTGGGTCCTTTGAGTCCCCTGCTGAGTGGCTTCCTACTCAGTCACCAGCAGGGAGGTCCAAGGCTCACCATAGTCACTGCAGTGTTTCTGTCCTGCTCCTGCCTGAGCTGATAGGATGACCATGGGCCTTTTTCCGGCCATCTCATGTCTGACTTGTGAAAACTATGCTGGCCTCTGTGGCCAGGTGGGAATCATGATACAGAGGCTATTAAAGGCCAAGAGCACCTGGCTCAGGCCTGTCCAAAGCTAACATGTATTGCCTCCCAGGGGGCATTGTGGAGGACCACCCAAGTGACTCCCCTTGAAAGAGGAGCTGTTGTCTCCATTTTGGCTGTGCCTGACCCTGTTTCCATGTACTGATAGGTAAAAAGTGGGCTAGGACTTTTCCTTATCTCTTCAGTTGGATTCAAGCAATGTATATCAGTCTAACTGAGGTGCGAGTGGCAGTCTTTGAAGATGTCAGGCATCTTTCCACAGAAACCTCAACCTAACACTATGAGCCAGGCTGAGACAGGACGAACAGCTCATGTTCCATACTGTCAGCTGGGATTGAGCCTCCAGATGGAGGCTTTGACTTCCTGGGGCTTAAAAGATTACACATCAGAGCTAAGGCACCAGACTGCAAAACATTAGCCACTATGTCACTTGTATGATTGTATTTTATAATGCAGATTATTCTTTCTGAATATTCTTCTTTCTGCACATTGCAGAAGTGACTTCAGGCCGCCACCATGGCCCATCTCACGGCACTCCCCTACTTCCTGCCATTCTCACCATCACTCATCCTCAAGCCACCTCTTTCTTCATGAATGAATAAAACCTGAGTTAGGCTTTAGATTGAGGCCTTTGTTCCAGATAGCCGTCATCATGGATGGACTGAGGACCCCGTGGCTCCCCAAACTTCCACTATGCCTTAGTGTCTTTGTTCCTGTGGGTTGCACTAGGTGTGGTTCATTGCATTTAACTTGATGGGATTCTAATAATTGATCCATGGGATTACAAATATAAATTTTCCAGACTGACAAGTGGACCAGGAAGGGCTCACTATAGGCACCTCATTCCTGGGGATCCGGGCACATCTGCCAGGCTTCTGCTCACGCACCCTGGCCCATCAGGTGTGACTTTGGTCTTGTTAGATGCTATCCTTGAGGATGGTGGCTCAGCAGACCCTTGTCTCAGACACACATTTGGCTCATGCCCCGAGAGAGCCCAGAGCTGCCTGCAGGGACAACCCTTCCATTTGAGGGAACTGGGTTCTGGCCATATTCACTCCAGGCCAACTTCCATCCCAGTCACCAGGCCTGCAAATGTGATGGCATCCTGAGCTCTAGGGCAGGCCACCCTTGGGCAGCCTGAAGGCCTAACCCTCAAGCTCTTTCCACTTGCAGCTCCCCCTGGCTAACACCCCACTTTGAGGCCAGCTCCTCCATCCTACTACAGAGGAACGAGCTCGGGGTCTTGAGGGCAGGGCCCAGCTTCTCCTCTGGCATCTGCTTTCCACTTTGTGTTGATAAAAACTTAGAAAATGTCACAATTTTCCAGTATTTAATCAGGCAACATTTAAAGTAACATCCAGGCAAGTGTCATCCCTGTATTGATGTCTCTTCTCCTGAAACACTTTGTGATCTGACAGCTGATGTCCCAGACAGGAGTTGCTGGGCCCTTGGGGACAATATTTCTTTTCTGGGGTAGGAAGGAAGGATGCTCGGGGTCCCTAGAGTCTGCATCTTCCAAGAGCCGGGTCCTTACTGACAGGCTACAAGAATGTGTAGGAGCGCCCCCTGGTGGTGACTGACAGCAAGAGCACCTGGGATCCCAGCATCTCCCAGGAGGTTGAGGTCAACTGTGGGCTGCCCTGACATCCCTTGGGTACTTGATTGGCAGGGTGTCTCCAAGTGCCCTCTCAGAGGGCAACAGAGGGCGGTTAGTGAGTCACAGTGTAGAGACACTGATGAGAAGTCTTTTCCTTCATCCTTTTATTCTTTTTTTTAAAAAAAATCAGCTGGATAAACTCAATGGTTACTTTTTGAATGAAAAGAATAAAACTTCAAAGCAGATCAATATAAAATAAACTTCTTACATCTTCTTTGGCATTTCTCAATCCTGAGACAAAGTGTTGTCATTTTCTGGAGCAGGCTCTTTCCAGGGCAGCACTTTCCCTCCAGACTGGAATCTCTGTTCTTGTTCTAGGTAGAGGCTCAAAAATCCAACAAACTGGACTTCTTCCCCTCCTGCCTCAAATCCTTCATTATGCGGAGGTACGTCCCTGCCTGCACCCTTCACCCTTCACCCTTAGGCTCAGACCCTGGGGGCAGGTCTTCCCCAAGTGAGTCCCCAGTGAGTCCCGGCCTCTGATTTGGTGCACCTCAGGGCTACTTCAGATCCTCCCTGCCTCTCCAGGCTGGGCCTCACAGCCTGGGTGCAACGTGACTTTCCCCCTGCTGAGCTCAGTACAGGCTCGACACCCTCACAGCCTCAGCGAGGCCAACTTGTTTCCTAAACATCCCATACCATTAGTGAGTTGTAATCTTAGTTTGATCGGCTTACCACAACAAAATGTCATAAGCTGGGAAAACAGATTGTTTACTACAAACAACAGAGATTTATTTCCCACAGTGCTGAAGACTGGGACATCTATGATCAAATCACCCACGGGGATTCAGTGTCAGGCAGCCCTGCATCTTCATCCATGGATGGCTCCATCTTGCCATGTCCTCCCATGGAAGAACTCGGTTGAGCTCACTCAAGTCTATATTTAAGGGCAATAATCCAATTCCTGAGACCTCTGCACTCATGAGCTAATCACCCCTCAAGGGTCTCACTGCACAATACCATCAGCCCAGGGATTAGAATCGCAACATGTGAACCTGGGGCAGTCAGACCATAGCAATTCTCATTTTACTTTTTGGTTTGTGGTGTGGTGCTGGGAATTGATCCTGGACCTTCTGGGTTTTCTCAAACTAGACAAGTGCTCTACCACCAAGCTACATGCCCACAGACACAAAAATGTCTAATCTGCAGACCAGTTCATCCACTTTCTCTTGTTTGGTTATGCTTTGGGTGTCATAGCTAAGAAACTATTGCCTAGTCTAAGGCCTAGAAGCTAGAAGTCTGTGTTTTCTTCTAAGAGCTTTATAGCTTCAGCTTTTGAAATAGGGATTCTGATTTACTTTTAATTTGTTTTATGAATACTGTGTAGGGAAAACTCCAAGTAAACAGTGTGATGTAACACTTCATTCTTTGCACTTCAATATTCACTTATCTTGCTATCATATGTGCCAAGTTATTTTGGGGAATTTAATTTAGTAATGTTTTTCAATACTGAAAGTGCACATTGTCCCAGAATTCTTTCTAACTATGAAACATCAATGTGAGTATATTAAAATATACTCAAAATATTAAATGTAGCATTTTACTCATTAGAAAATAATAGACCCATATAGTATCACTGAGTAACAAATAAATGCTAGGCAGGGATTTATTCTGCTGAGCTATCTATGCTCAACCCCAGGAAGGGGGAGTCTTCTTTCTTTAGTAAATCCCTGCAGCTACGTATAGCACTGTGTTGACTACTTAAGTGGGATATTTGTTACCCAAATTGTCACCATCAGTTCACTTTTACAGAGCTAGGGGAAGGCTACAAAGATATAAAAGATAAGTGAGCTATGCCAAGGTTCCTCTAACTCATTCAATAATGCTTACCAAATTGTCATTATCTATCTATCTGTCTATCTGTCTGTCTATCTGTCTGTCTGTCTGTCTGTCTATCTATCTATCTATCTATCTATCTATCTATCTATCTATCTATCTGCCTACCTACCTACCTATCCCAATGGGTTTAAAATCAGTTAAAGGCCCAGAGGTGGCAGTCTGTGTCTGCAATCCCACCACTTGGGAGGCTGAAACAGGAGAACTGCTGAAAGCTCAAGGTTAGCCCGAGCTAGAGTGAGTTTAAGGATGGCCCAAACAAAGGGCCTGTCTCTAGGAACCGATAATAATAATAATAATAATAATAATAATAATAATAATAATAATGTCCAAACAATCAAACAAACCAATCATTGAACAACAGCAAAACCCATCATTTAAACAAAGTGATAAGTTTATGACTTTCCACAACTGTAACACAAGCCTGAAAGATAACTAACTAGCAGCCTGTTCAAAACAGGTTTAAAAAATAGAAAGGAGAGGGAACACACATGCGCTTAGAACCTCTGATAAGCCTCTTGCAGGCCTTTACTTCAGTTATCTCATTTGACCCTCATGGCATTCTTGCAAGATGGAAGTTACATGGCAGAGTAGGTTTAAGCATTTTCTTATTAACTGTCGTTCTTAAGGTGCAGGTTAGAAGATTACGCCGAAGCTCTCCAGGTTGAAAGAACAGCCTAAGGAAATGCGCACAGATAGAGCAGAATGCTGGGACTCAGCTGACTAGGGCTCAGGGCTCATGATGTAAAATAACGGAAAACAGACAAGACAGGCAGTGGGACACGGGAGGGGTGGGGTTGGATGCCAGACAGAACTGAGAGGAGCGGACACTGATGTACAGACAGCAAGCTTGGTGCGAGCAGGAGAGAAAATGGAAACTCCGTCAGGATGCACACTTCTGAATTGCTTCACAAGCATGCACTATTTTTGTAGTAAAATTTTTACAGTAAAAATCATCCGTTACAGTTGGGTCAAGAAGCCCTGGAGTGCTACTGCACATTCCCCTGACTGTAGACAGCAATAATGAATTGTACATGTCAAAAAGCTGCCAGAAAGCTTGCTGAAAGTTTTCAGCAGAAAGAAATGTAAAGAGCTGGATGCAGAGGCACAAGCCTGTATTTCCAGGTGCTTAGGAGCCCGACAGAAGAGAATGGAAAGTTCAAGGCAAACCTGGGCCACTTAATGAGACTAATTCTGAAAATAAAATATTAAAAAATGGTGATGTAGCTCAGTGATAGGGCACTTTTGTAACATGTCATAAGCCCTGAATTTGACCCCATTTACAATTAAAAGGAAGAAATGATAAGTGTTTGAGAAAATAAACATGTCTATCATGATTTAAACCTTTTTTAAAAAAGTATGATATTATGGCTGTCTCAGCCTGCCCAGGGTGTGGGGCTGGCACAGCATATGGTGCCAGGATCGAACCACGGTCCCTGCAGTTGCTTAAGCTTGCCTAAGCAGGCACTTTAGACTGCTGAGCCATCTCGCTGGTCCTAACACGATTTAAACTTTACACAACATAAACATGTATAAAAGCATCCCACATTTCCACATTAGTCCACAAGTTTTGTTTCTATGTATCAGTTAAAAAGAAACTTAATGTAAGTTAAAACATTTCAAAGAAGAATGTTTGGGGGCAGCTGTGGAGACTGAGCCCAGGCCTGGCCTATGCTAGGGAAGGGCGCTACCTCCTAACCTGCTAGGAACTACTTCCTAAGCCTTATTGTGCCCTCGGTGTTGCACTACCGCTGATCTGTCACACAGAGACTCCCAGGGACGTCTATCTTCACACAGAGTTGGGCTTATTGTCTTGGAATGAAGGAGTAGAGCTATGGGGGACCCTGGGGCATCACAGTGGGAGGGAACCTCCCACAGCAACCTTTTTTTATATTTCCAGTGAGGACAAGCTTTAAAACACACTTCACTGGGTGTTAAAAGACCAATGCTTTAAGGTTTACGTAGCAAGCACCCAAAATTTATTTAAACTGGGAACATTTCCACATGAAATATATGACCTCTAACTTCTTAAATGAATGTCTAAAGACCCCAGAAGGAACTGTGTTCTTTCTTGTCCATCTTGTGACACTTGATTTCATACATTTTTGCCAGCTCTCATCTCACACAGGATGCTTCTCAGGGCGCGTTTCATGTCCGTAGTATGAAGACTGTAGATCAGGGGATTAGAGAGGCGTCATTACTGAGTACACCAGCATGATGACCTTCTGCATCAACGTGGGGGTGCTGTAGGTAGGGCTCACGTACATCACCATGACTGTCGGGTAGAGGAGAAACACCACAGCTAAGTGAGAGCCACAGGTAGAGACGACCTTCCACCGCCCGGATGTGGAAGGCACCTGGAAAACAGCTCTAAGCAGCAGAATACAGGAGCTGAGAATGCGCACAATAGTGAAGAAGAGAACAAAGGAACTCTGAGCATCAAAGAGAGTTTCACTAATGGGAGGTGAGGCCCAAGACAGCCATCAGTGGGTCCATGTCACACAAGAAGTGATGAGTGATATTAGAACCACAGAAAGGTAGCTGTGAGATGAAATAAATGGGTATCAGATACCCCAGGAATCCAGTAAGCCAGCACGTGGACACCAGCACACAGCAGAGCCTGAGGGTCATGAGGGTAGGGTGGTGCAAGGGGCAGCAGATCGCCAAGTACGGATCGTAGGCCATGACTGCCAGGAAGAGGCATTTCAGTCGTGCCCAGCAAAGAGAAGAACTAGAACTGAAGGAAGCACCCAGTAAATGAGACGACCTTCGTCTCGGAGAGCGCGTTGGCCAGCATGCTGGGAACAGTGGAGGAGACCTATCAGATCTTGAGGAAGGCAAAATTTCCCAGCAGAAAGTATATGGGAGTGTGCAGTGGAGGGTCACATCTCACCGCCCAAACAATGGCTCCCCCATTTCCCAGCAAGGTCGGGACATAAACCAAGAGCAATGCGAAGAGGGAAATCTGTGTCTTCCAGGAGCCAGGGAATCCTAGGAGAACAAACTCAGTCAGGACGTGTGCGCCTGCTCTGTTCATGGGACCTATGCCTACGAAGAGGAAGCATGAGTTTAACTCAAGTTCCTCTTATGGAGGACGGTAGCGTTCTGGGGTTGGCTGAGGGAGCGGAGTAGGCGCCGTGCTGCCGACCATCAGTCACCAGCATCAAATGTCTAACCTGCTCTGGGAGGGAGATTCCAGCTGAGGGAGGGCATTCACGTGGTTCTCTGTGCTTTCTTCACTTCTGGGGATGCCAAACAGTGCTTGTTTTCCTGTATTTTGCTGAGATATTTAATAGGTAAATTGATGTTAAATTCATGTGCTTGCTGGGATTACTGTAACACCCCCAGGTCTCTCCAAGGAAGAATCAGTTGCTCCCTCCTCTTCCCTGGAGCACCTGCCCTTCTCAACCCTTGGGACTCACGTAGAATTTACTATGTTTGTTTCTCTGTTATTAATTGCAGCATATGAACTAGAATCAGAAAAGTGGTGCCAGGGGAAAAGCCAAATTTAGAAGGCTTTCCATTGGAAAAAAATTGCATCCCATTAAGGAATCAGTCTTGGTGGGGGTTAGTTTTATGTATGCATCTAAATCTAAAACAGATATGTGAGCCAGTGAGGTAGCTTATTGGACTAAAGCTCCTGCTTAGGCAAGCTTAGGCAAGTGCGGGAAATGCGGCTTGATACCAGCGCCACATGCCATGCCAGCCTACCCCCACCCCCAGGGTGGGCTGTGCCTGCCAGTGTCTGGGTATAGTGGTGCATGCCTATAATTCCAGCGCTGGGGAGGCTGAAAGAAGAAGGATCACTGAGAGTTCAAGATTCTGCAACAACCAGATACATTTAAAAAGAAAAGAAGGAAAGATATGCATATGAGAAAACCTTTCCTCTCTAGCTTAAATGAAGTCCTTCAACAGAGAGAAACAGAAAACCATATTTTGTTGGTTACTTAAAAATCACATGCAGCAACATGGAGACCACTCTGCTTCACTTTCCCTCCCTCACCTGGAATCTCCGTCCCAGAGAACGTTAGACGTTTGATGCTGGTGATGGCCGGCAGCACAGCGCCCACTCCCTCCCTCAGCCAACCCCAGAATGCCACCGTCGTGCATAAGAGGAACTTGAGTTAAACTGACGGACTGCACGTGATTTCAGGAAAGGTGAGAGTAGAATAAGAGTTGCGAGAGGCTGGGGAGGAAAGACGGGAAGGGGTCAGGAAGGACGATGAATGGGTGCTGGGGTAGAGCTAGGAGCGAGAAGTTATAGTGTGCAGTGCACATAGTATGGGGGCTGGGGGAGTTGGAATGTTCTCAACACAAAGAAATGATAAATGTTGGAGGAGACAGAGATATTTAGCCTGGATTAAACATCAGAGGAAGTGTACATGTATCTCAGTAGCACATGCACCCATAAGAATGTACAACTGGGCCCGGGATGGAGCTCCACATTCTAAGTGTGCACCTGGTAAGCGCACTGTTGCTGTACATGATAACTACACTCAGCACAAGGAACTTGAGCCTGTATGTCTTGATTCTTCTCTTTGACCTATTCCCTTCTCCTTTCAACTCACCTGCCCCTCATTTACAAAACCTTTGTTTCCATTTTTCTTCCTTTTCTCATTTTCCCCCCTCTTCCTTCCTTTCCCTCTCCCCTCTCTCCTCTTCCCAATTCTCCTTCCCAACTGAGCATTAGTAATAGTAATAATCTAGTGTACATTCTGGTCATTATTCATACTTTCAGTTTTTCACGCCAGAGTAACAATGTGATATTTAAACACATGTGTCTGATATAATTCACTGAAAAGTAGTCTAATAAGATGTATCCATTTAGGTAAAAATGTCTCAAACTTCTCCATCTTTATGGCTGAGTAGTACTGCACTGTATACAAACCCCACACCTTTATCCATTAACCAGTTGACGGGTATTTGGGCTGTTTCCAAGATTTAGCCATTACAGACTGTGCCACTACAAACATGAGTGTGTGTATGATAATGCTTTAATTCTTTTAGGACGATACCAGGAAGGGGAATAGCTGGTTCAAATGGAAGATCTAGTTTTTGGTTTTGGAGCAATCACTACCCTGACTACAGCAGTGATCACACAAGCCTACACTCTCACCAACAGTGCAAAAGGTCTTCTCTCCCCCTACATCATTATTGGTTGATTTCTTGAAAATTTCATTCTTTCCATAGTGGGATAGAATCTAAGCATCATCGTAATTTACATCTCCTAAGTGAACAATGATGTTGAACATTTTCTTTTATATTTGGCATTTGTACTTCTTGTGAAAAGTGTAAATTCATCTCAGATACCCATGCTTGCATCAGATCTTTAAATTCAGGGATCTCACTTTTTGAGTTCTCTATATATTCTAAATATTAACCCTTTGCGGAAAATCTGGCAACAAGTTTCCCCCTCGGTGGATTTTGTCTTCACTCTGCTGCTGTGCAAAGGCTTTCTGATAAGCTGAGGTCCCAGTTGTTGATTCTTTGTAACATTTCTGTTAAGATGTAGGTTTTGTTCATAAAGTCTTTGTCTACACCTATATCTTCAACTCTTTTATGAATTCTTTTTTTTTTTTTTTTGTCTTTTTGACACAATGTCTCCTCACTATGCAGTTCAGGCTGGCCTTGACCTCTCTTATGTAGCCCAGGCTGGTCTCGAACTCACACCAATCGTCCTACCTTAGCCTCCCAAGTGCTGGGATTATAGGCATGCATCACCATACCTGGTTAACTATGTATTCTATCTTCCAGCAGATTTTATTCTTTCGTTCATATTTAAATCTTCGGTCCAACTTGATTCTAGTTTAGTATCTGTGAAAGACATGTATCTAGTTTCAATCTTTTTTTTTTTTTTCAGTACCATGCTGTTCTTATCATAGTAGATCTGTAGTGTAATTTTAAGGCAGGGATTGTGATGCACCCTGACTTGGATCTTTTAATCAGAATGGTTTTTGCTATCCTAGTCCCCTTCTTGTTGTAAATGAATTTTAGGACTGTTTTCTCTAATTCTGTGAGGTACATTATAGGTATTTGACTGACATTGCAGTAAATCTGTATACCAATGTTGGAAGTATGGCCATTTCCACTGCTTTGTCTTCCTACTCAAGACCAGGGGGCTATATTTCCATTTTCCAGTATCTTGTTTTGTCTCTTCTTTAAAAGAAAGTACGGTAGTCTTCACTGTACAAATATTTCACTTCCTTCATTATATGGATGCCTAAATATTTCATTTTTAATGCTAATATGCCAAACACAGCTTTTTCTATTTCTTTCTCAAAGAATTTGTTGTTTGTATATAAGAATGGTTTTGATTCTTGACTGTTGACTTTGTCTCAAGTTACACTACAAACTTTGTCAACCCTAGAAGTCTTTCGGTGGAGTTTTTTTTTTTTTTTTTTTTTTTTTTTTTTTTTTTTTTTTTTTTTTTTTTTTTTTTTTTTTTTTTTTTTTTTTTTTTTTTTTTTTTTTTTTTTTTTTTTTTTTTTTTTTTTTTTTTTTTTTTTTTTTTTTTTTTTTTTTTTTTTTTAATCTATGTAGTTTAATGTCATCTGCAAATATTTATTTAACTTCTTTCTTTCCTGTATTTATTGTTTTTATTTTTTTTCTTGTCTTAGTTACTTTTATCTTGTTGTAGTGGCGAAATACCAGATTCAAAGTGTTAAGAAATCAAAGGATTTATCTCACAGTCAGTGGAGGTTTTAGTCTATACTTGGCTGGTTCCAATGCAGAGTGGCACATAGAAGAGGGTACCAGTTCATGGCAGTGGAAAACAGTAAAACAAGAAAGGCAACAAAGGAGAAGTAGCAGCAAAGGCAGAGGGAGCAAGCTTGTCTCCCCTCATTATATTGCATTCAGGCCATCAGTAGGTGTAGTATTCACCCATAATCCCAGCAGCACTACACCCATGTCACAGCATTGGATCATGAATTTGTTCCAAGCTCTAGAAACCTGCCCCATGACCATATACAGCTTTGGA
The DNA here is from genome assembly GCA_004027025.1 of Myocastor coypus. NCBI lineage: Eukaryota > Metazoa > Chordata > Mammalia > Rodentia > Myocastoridae > Myocastor > Myocastor coypus. Next base: position 42,854 of record PVJA010005724.1, read on the forward strand.
GGAACAACTAGACACAAATCATAGCATTTTTCTTGTCTAATTGCTTCAGTTAATAATTTCGCAACCCTGCTCAATAGGAGTGGTGATAGTGAATGTCCTTGTCTTTTATCTTATTTTAGAACGAAAGCTTTCAGTTTTGTACATTTAGTTTGATGTTGGCTATTGGTTTGTCATGAATGACTTGTATCAGACTGGGATTAAGTCCATCTATTCCAATTTTATAGAGAGCTTTTTTTTTTTTTTTTTTCATTCATCAGTTTTTGACTTTTAGACATGTTTCCTGCATATATTGGGATGATCATGAGATTTTTGTCTATGGCTCAGCTGATATGGTGTATTCCACTTATTGACTTGTGTGTGTGGACCCATCCGTGCACCCTGGCAGAATCCAGGCTGGTCACGGGGGATGACTTTGACAGTACGCTACAGTCTGCTTACCAGTATATTTTTTGAATTTTTATTTTAAAACAAAAATAAACAAAAACAAATAGGAAGAACGCAGACCAAAACAAAGCACCATAAGACAATAAAAGTGTTATGGAACTTGAAAATCCAGAAGAGAAAATTAGCAATGGTTTTTATATTACATATTGTTATCATGAAATTTGTTGCTCAGACTGTCAGAGAGAGGCATGTAAGATTGATCAAATGATTAAAGCATTACCTCTTCTGTTGCAGAAACATTGAGATGTTTTTCCCTTATCCTTTTTATTTTTTATTTTTTATTCTTATTTTGTATTGTTTTGATTTTTAAAATTTATTTAAAAGAGAGTACAAAACTAAAGGAGAAGACTGTAGAAACAATACGTCATAGCCACTAGACCACCAGGGAGAGATGGAAACAATACATCTTAAACAATAAGAACAACAATACACCTGAAAAAAAAAAAAAGAAGATGAATGGTATTGCATGGTGGTGGTTGTATTGCACACTGCTATCTTTAGTGGAGTTGCTCAGATTACACAGACAGCATATAAAATTAATCAAAATAATAAATGTAAATATTAACTGCAAACTCCAAAAAATTGATAGAAATTACTCATACATTTATCTTAGTTATCCTCTGGACATGCAGATGTGATTTTCCACCCTTCCATTCTTTCTCTATCATTCGTCCTTTCCCTCATGCCACTTGCATGGGAAAAGGATTGCAGCTATTGAATGATGTCCCTTTCTTATCCTGTAGGACAGCATTAGGTGTATTGGGCTAGGGAGATAGCTCAGTGTAGAGTGCTTCCCTAGCATGCACAAGGTCCTGAGTTCAACCCTCAGTACCACCATAAAATAAATAAATAAATAAATAAATAAATAAATAAATAAATAAATAAAATTTTTAAAAAGCAGTACTTTTCCTGAAAATTAAACTAGCCCCCTGATAATGTCATCATGCCTTACTACATTCTACTTTCTTTAAATTCCAAATGGTACCGTTCCATTGCCCCAAAATGAAAAGACTCATAGGTATTTCTACCCCCGTGGAACAGAATTGGGAAGTACTAGAGACATGTCTACATTTTCTTTAATAGAATGGAAAAGATACATCAGTGTTTTGAGCCTTCCTTCTAATATACTGGAGAAAATGACCTTCATTTGGTTTATTTCAGCTTGGAAAAGGCATCTACTTTGCTGATGTCTTCTAAGAGGGCCAACTCCTGCTTTGCCTCCAGACTGAAGAATACAGGGCTGCTGCTTTTATCAGAGGTGAGGAAGGAACACATCTGTGACCTTCACGTTGTTTTTATGTCCCCCCACCCCAGGGAAAAGTGTTTGACCTTAGTAATAAGAGGTTCACCTCAGACGGCTTGAGGGTTGCCAGGGGAATTTTTATTGCATTAGATTCCTTTTTTGAAGGTGGGGAAGAAAATTCAGATGGCATTTATATGTAGATCAACAATATTCTCGATAGGATAAAGGAATTCAGTGATCCCTTGCTTTGCAGGTAGCTCTGGGTTAGTATAATGAGCTACTGGAGGCCAATCCTGAGGCAGAAGGATTACTTCAAGGCAGACACAGCACGAAGGGCCTGGGCAAGATGGCTCCCAGTCCTGCCCGCTTCCTTACCCTGAAAGTACTGAGAGCCAACATAAGGAGCTGCTTTCTCGATTCCAACTTGGCACCAAAGACTAATGCTGACATACTTTCTTCTCTGTGGCAGGAATGGCAGTATAGTACCTTTAGGCCCAGCACATGACACCGGAATTTTAAATCCAGAGGGCATACACTCAACTACAATGAAGTTTCAACTTAATTTTCTGCAGCTCTAGTGAGTGTTGCTCTTATACCAGAGAAGATATACTCTTCAAGCCAGAAAACCAGTACTGCTTCACTTTTAAACTTTTTTTTTTTTTTTTTTTTTTTGGTTGTTTGTGACAAGGTGTCACTACGTACTCCAGGATCACCTTGAACTCACCATGTGCAGCTCAGGCAAGCCTCATACAGCGCTCCCTCCCTGTGCCTCCCTGATGTGCACCATCATGCCCAGAGAGAACTTTTAAAAATGTTTCCAGTCCCGAGCATTGAGCCCTACATCTTCACACTGAGCTATATCCACAGCCCCTTAGGATTTTTCTTGAGACAGGATCTCACTGAGTTGCCCAGGGTAGGCTTGGAATTACAAATGCTCTGTGTCTGCCTCCAAGAGTCTGGGAATACAGCTATGTACCTAACACCCAGCCTTTTTGCTATTTTATATAATAAAATTGAAAAGGTAGAAATGTCCCAGTGGCTTGTTTGGGCTCTGGGTGTTGGGACACTTGCTTCTTCTGAAATTAGTATGTCTTCATTTTCAGGAGAGAAAATACCCATTTCTCTATCCTACAACTAACTGTGGTTTACTCAGTGCTCTATTCTTCCAGAGCAGAATAGCCTGTGCACTGAGGGACACTCGTTGGGGTGAATACTTCTTTTGGTTGAATTCAGTTTCTTGCAAACTATAACTTTCTTGAACATTACTATGGTAAGGTTAAAGGTCCTAAAGGATGGGTTGTTCCCTTTCATCAACATCCAAATCATGGTTGCTTTTTAAAATTTTTTTTTAATTTGTGCATTTGTTACAGGGTCTCACTATGCAGCTCAGACTTGTAGTGATCCTCAGATTTCAGCCTCCCCAGTGTTAGGATTACAGGCATGCGCCACCGCACCTTGTGTCAGTGACTGGCTCAGCGCGCTCTGGCCCAACACTGCCAGGTAGGCACTTAGACCACTGAGCTCTCTCCCCAGCCTTGGTTACCTTTTCAATATTCAGGTCTCTTAACATATTATTTCTCATTAGATGTCCACAACTGTGGAAAGCCCTCAGACAACTCTCACTAAGCTGATAGAAAGAGAAAAGTAGAAGGTTTTGCATTTTCTCCAACTAAGAAGCACTGAAGTACAGGTCAGAACAAAGAACTTACTTTTTTTTTCTGTATTTTTTAGGGAAGAGTCTACTGGGTGTTCAGGGTCTCACTACTAGATCAGACTCAGTGATTTGCCTGTTTACAGCCTCCCAAGAACTGGGATTACAGTCACATGCCACAACGAACAGTCTCAGTTGCTGTCTCAGTGTTTCCTGGGGGTGGGGCCAACACTTCAGACCTAGGAATCAAACCCCTGGCCCCTGTACCTGCTTACAGATGTTTTAATCCACTGAGCTATTTGCCCAGCACTCCTGATTATTTTTAAATACACATGACAACTCGCTCAAATAAAAGTGAAGGTTGTTTGTTCACTTCATTCTTTTGGACATAGGGCCTCATACATAATAAGCATAAATTGCTACTCAACAACCTGATCATCCCCTAATGAAAGTTACTTGTTCATTTGTTTATTTAATGTATTTAAAATAGCGTATACATGGTCTCATTATACAGCTCGGACTCATAGTAATCCTCCCATTTTCAGCATCCACCCTCTGGGATTTCAGGGGCACATCACCTAGCCCAGTCTCGGTTGCGTCTCAGTGTGCCTTAGGGGGTGGGGCCAACACTATGTGCTGGGAACTGAATCCCAGTCCCTGAGTATGCATAAGCAGGCACTTTAATCCACTGAGCTATCTGGCTACCTGAAAGACATTTATTTGACAATAATATACTGTAACCTTTTAGCTTCTGCTTGTTTGTTTTGGACCAACTCAGTCTGCCCTGAGGGTGGCGCTGGCACAGCATTGGTGCTAGGAATCAAACTGTGGTCCACTGTGCCTGCCTAAGCTTACCAAAGCAGGCACTTTAGGCCACTGAGCTATTTTGCCAGTCCTGTGCTGGACCTTTTTGGAAATCAGATTATACAGAGCCCTTTTCAGCCATCTTTTCAAGCTAGGAAGTTGTTGTTTGTAATCATATGGAAAGTTGTTGGAATCCAAAAAGTTCATCCCATCCCACCACTTCCAGTGCAACCCATGATGAAAAGAAAGACACCGAGGTATGTTCGTAACTGTGTGGAGAAACAGGATCCTACATCTAGTCACAGTGACGGATAACCAGAATGTGGGCCTCAACCCACAGCTCATCCCGGGTTTTATGAATTCCTGAAGAAGGGTGTGGCTTGAGGATGAGTGACAGAATGGCTGGAAGTAGGTGAGCGCTGTGAGCTGGGCTAGGCACCAGGACTGAAGTTCCCGGTGCAACATGCAAAGAGACATGCAGGAAGAGTAACCCGCATACCACAGCCGAGGTAGCGTCTATCTAAAGTTTTGTGATCAGGCTTCAGCCCTGATTCATAATCTTTATGTCTAGAGAAGCCATAGCCTCTACCTTGGGCCTAACCCCAGTGATCCTAAGCCATAGCGTAGACTCAGCTCACATGTTTTCTGGCAGCTATGTAGTGGGGGAAACTTACCCTGGCGCCTTGCTTTAACACTACCACCATCACATTGCTGCACAGATTTGCATTGTTTACAGCCAGCTGAGGGGAGAAGGAAAAGCCCCAGCCAGCTCTGCACCAACAATTTAAGGAAACAGTGCGAGGATCAGCCACCCTGTAAACCACTGTTCTCCCTTGCAGGACAGATGCCCACGTGTCCTCCACACTATATTGCCAATATCTTTCTTTGAAAATAATTCACAAACTTTTATCTTTTTTGGTCTTTTTGAGACTGATCTCACTATACAGTTCCTCCTGTCCTTGAACTCATTTTGCAGCCCAGGCTGATCTTGAACTTATAGCAAGAGTAAGTCTCCTGTCTCAGCCTCCCAAGTGCTTAGGTTTTAGGAATGTGTACCATGCCTGACTACAGATTTATATATCTATTAGTTATATTCATATATCTATTAGTTATAAATGTTTTTTGGTGTGTGTGTGTGTGTGTGTGTGTGTGTGTGTGTGTGTGTGCATTTTAGGGCAGGTTCTACGGGGTGTTCAGGGTCTCACTATGCAGATTGGACTCCTAGTGATTTTCCTGTTTATAGCCCACCAAGTGCTGGGATTACTGGGGCATGTGACTAAGCCAAGTCTCAATTGCCATCTCTGGGAGCCCCGGAGGTGGGGTGGGCACAGAGGGCCCTAGTGTATTAGTTTTAAGTGTATATAAGCTTTCACATAAAACTCAAAGATGTGCCTGTTTGTATAGATCATATTATTACAACATTTGGTGAGTATGAAAAGGGCATAGAAAAGGAACTAATAATCATATATCTAGTCATGGAACTGTTACACTGTCATCAAAATTGAAGGAGAATTAGGTACTTTCCCCAAAAAATGCAGAAGGAAATAATTGAAAAATCATTAAATAAGGTAGTATGAAATCAAAACCAGATACAGACTGTCACAAGAAAATTATAGACCAATATTCCTTAATATAAGTATAAAAATAAATAAAATGTCACCAATCGCAGTTCAGCAAACAAGCAAAAGGATTATGTAGCACAACCAAGTGAAGTTTACTGCAAATACAAATAGGTGAATACCATGAAAATGAACCAGTGGAGGCCAAAAGCATGCAGCCCTCGTACAGAAAAGCTGCGGCGAAGTGCAGCGCTCCTGGTTAGCAATCTGGAAAGAGAAGACCTTCCTCACCTTCATGAAGGATGTCAGTGAGAAAGCCATGGCTGTGAGACTGAACCAAGTTGCATGCAGCAGAAATTCATCCATGCTCCTTGCTGAACAGGGGTGCTTTTATAATTCTACCTCAGGTTTATTCATCTGTTGTTTTTACTGAAACATTCTTGGGTCCTAATAGTTCACACATGAATGCTAAATGTCTTTAGGACTAAAGATTTGTAGATAGTCTTAGACTCTATACATATATAATTAGGTATACTGTACATAAAGGCACTTTTAGCTTTCTTTTAAATGTTTTTCCTTTTGTTCTTGTTGTTGTTCATGTGTTTATTGACACAGGGTGTTGCTATGAGGTTCACACTGGGCCTTGAACTCAGTGTGTAATCTCGGCCGGTCTTGAACTTACTGCCGTGCAATTGTGTTCCTGCCTTAAGTCTTTTTCACTTTTTCAGTTTTGCTGTTGTGCTCTCTAGGACTTCCTTCCTGTAGAGTGTTGAAAACAAGTGGCGTTGTGAGGCATCCCAGCCTGAACAGCCCTTGGGTTCATTTGTCAGTATCTTCCCAAAACACAAAGATAAGAAGTCACCATAAAATGATTATGGTGAATGGAACCAGCAGTAACTCACATTAATATCAAGGAAGGTGCATATTTCACAGGTTCCTCCTTCGGGTCCAAAATTTCAATCTATTCAAGAGAAAATGGGAAAGCAAATGTAGGCAATTCTACAATGAGTGTTGAGGTTATAGAGAACTGAAAATGGTCACAATTGGTGAGGACCAAAGACCCGTAAGTGTAGTGTGGTATGCAGGACAAAGAACACGGACGAAAAACTGATGAAATCACAGCATCTTGGGATGGGGTTGTGGAAATTTTCTCACTCAGAATGCATGAAGTCCTGGGATCAATCAATCCATAGCAGTATAACAAGAAAATAAGTGTATAAATAAAATTTAAAACACTAAGCACTCCCTTTAGGGACAGGGTTTGAGACAAGGTCTTACTATGCTGCTCAGGCTGGCCTTGAACTCACCTTTTAGCCCAGGATGGCCTGGAACTCAAAACACTCCTACTTCAGCCTCCTAATTGCTGGGATTCCAAGTATGCACCACTGCATACAGCAGAACTCTTCTAATGATTAAGGAACAAGTGTCTGTTTATTCTAATTTCTCTTCTGCTCTAAAATAATGTTTTTGCAAAATAATTAAAAAGATATGAAAATAAAATAGCAAGACATAAGCCTTGGCTTCTGTTCTTAAATGTGTCTGCCATAAGGTGAGATTACCTTTCAACTTTCTGCATAGTTTCTACACACTTTCAACTTCTGAGTTACCTATACTGGCCACATGGTAGACCATGGATGCCCTGTGCACCAAGGACGGTGCACGAGTCAGCCTTTTGGTACCCCTGCTCCACATTTCAAAAATGGGTGAAGGATGACATTCATGGAAAGTAGAACTGATTTTTCCTGCATCTCCTCTGCATATATCCAGTTCCCTTATCTGTGGGAATTATTGTTTGAAGACCCCCCAGAGGTCTGAAACTAGATAGTATTGATATATAAATATGCTATTTTTAAATACTTCAGTTAATTTATAAATTACACTGCAAAATTAAACACAAAAATAATGAAATAGAATATACTGTAATAAAAGGTTAATCATAACTTTTCCTTTTTTTCTTTTTAAGACAGGATCTCATGCTATAGCTTAAGTGGGTCTGAAACTCTGTGAAGCTAAGACTAGCCTTGAGTGAATGGCAGTCCTCCTGCCTCCCCAGTACTGGGATTTTAGGTGTGTACCACCACACCAGCAACTCTCTCTGTCCTTTGGGACTGTTCTTGCCCTTGCTCTAATGACATGGTATGATTCGGTGCATGTGTGGTGAGAGGTGGTGAGGATGACCCTAGGTCCCTAATACATGCAATGGGGGTTATCTGAATACCAGTGGCAGCAGGTCTAAGAACTAACTTGTTAGATTCTGTACCTATGTGCTTAAAAACTGAAATATTATTTGTTGAGACAGTAAATCATGTCTCTAAGTTGTTTTTGTTTAATTTTATTGATTTTCCAATTTATAAACTACAAGTTCATGTGTGAAAGCTTCCATTTATTGGAGGCCTTCCATGTATTAGGTTTCATGAATTTTCTCACTTTGAGGGTTTTATCTTATAAATAAGCTTCATACTGGCAATGAATCAGTGTCTTTCAATCAAGGTTTTTAAACTGTTGCATCAATAGACTTCTTACATTCTTAGAATGATTTCTGATTTCATTCTTTGCATCTGCTTTTCACTTCCTCCATGAAATTAATGGGAGAAATTAGTTGTCTGGTACTCTTAGGTTCCAAACATTAGCCTGAAGCTCCTATAAACCTTTCTGAGTATAAAACTCAATGCTGAATCTTGGTCAGGATTATTTTGGCTGCTTCTTTTCAATATGCAATTGAAGACACCTCACATAATCCAGTGCATGTGTGAAGAGAAGAAATACAATCAAAGCCTGAACATACAGAGATGAGGGTGATCATTAGTGAACTCATGAAAAGACATGGCAATGAAAATCTAAGTAATTTGAAAAGCTGAGAAGTATGAAGATCTGAGACAGACATTTTGAGGATGTGAACAATCTGTTAAGGAAAAAAAATATAAGAAAAGGCATATATAAAAATTAAACAGCTCAGAAGCAGAGACAGACTACTTGAATTCATAGAGAAAAAGATAAAGCACAGCTGTTATGTCCATTGAAGATTTAAAATTAATGTTTGGGCATGTGAGAAGAAGAAAAGCATAAAAGTAATGTAGAAGGCTGGAGCATATCAGCACTACTCTGTCATATCAGAAAGCTTTGACATAATCACACCAATTTATAGAGGTGCTGGTTATAACTTCGGAAAGTGACTATTTAGAGATCTCCATCATCTGTAGGTGACATATTAACAGCTTCTAGATAAGGTATTATGTAGAGGGACATATCATAAATAAGAACAGCATAATGACATGTTGCAAATAATTCAGCACAGTCTGCTTATAGGTAAAGAAGAAATTGTTTCCATTGAAACAAATATGCTGAATAATGGAGACAAAGAGAAGGAAAGTTACAGAACAATCACCTTATGGAAGTGAAAATTGAAAATGAAATGCCACCCAAGTTGGAAAATGTAATCTGAAGGCAGACACAAAATCATATCAGTCCCCCTGAGAATGGTTTCTCTTATTTATGTACATTTTCCCTGCTGAATTAAGTGCTCTGCTAGGCTGCAACATGAGCTTAAATAAAAACACAGAACTTCAAAAGTATTCCTCCTTTTCGTCAGTCCTCAGCACGTTAAGTGCCTTTTCATTTCTTCTAAAGTTCTCAGCATTCATTTTGTGTTGTTATTTACTGTTGGTATGTTTGTGACACTTTACAATATTGAAAAAATAAAATATACTGTGGGTGCATCATTAATCAGCAATGTTACAGTAACTCGAGATTTCAGGGAGGGGAGGCACTAGTGTAAATATGAAGTGCTTGGTGCTTGCTGGGCAGTAAGTAATAATTAGTGAGAACTAACCTGAAGGGCTATTTTATTCTTATATAATTTTTAGAGGTTGAAAACTTCCTCTTATTTTTAATTATTACCCAAATATGTACCCAGATATAAGAGGACAAGATCAACAGTACCCGACTACCCAGGGATAAATTTAAAATAATTTCCAGAACTACTGGAAAAATGACAATGATCCCATCCAAGGTAAGGATAAAATGCTTTAACTATTAATTGATAGTATGCCTTTGAATGGACAAAGTAACTTGAATGGCACTTTGTAAAAGTTTGTTATATTGTTTAGAGAAAATATATAGATTGAGTGTTCTTTAACTTGTTAGATAATTGTATCTGATTTTTTTTTTTGTTTTTCATTTATTTATTTGTTAGTTAGTTTGTTTTTTTTGTCTTTTTGAGACAGGGTCTAGTCATGCAGTTCAGTCTGGCCTTGAGCTCATTTTTGTAGCCCAGGCTGGTCTCAAACTCACACTGATTCTCCTACCTCAGCCTTCCAAATGCTGGGATTACAGGTGCATGTCATCAAATCCAGTTTATTTATCTATTTAATGTTTTAGGGAAGTGTTTACAGGGTGTTCAGGGTCCCACTACTAGATCGGATTGGTAGTAATTGGCCTGTTTATAGCCTCCCAAGAGCTGGGAATACACACGTGTGCCACGCCCAGAGATCAAACATCTGGCCCTGGCCCTGGCCCCTACCCCTGATTGCAAGCACTTTAATCCACTGAGCTCTTTGCTCAGCCCCCTATTTTTAATTTTTTAAGGGAATAAAAGTAGTGAAAACAAAAAGAAGAAATTGTACAGAAGTTTAGCCACATTCCTAACATAGTATAAAATACCATCAAGAAACTTGCTGTAAGTTTCTTGAAAACAAACTACCTCATATATTTCCTAGAATTTCTAAATCTTAAAATACAGGTTTATTATATGCTTGAAGTTGATGGCCACATGGGACTATGTTTCTTGGGTTTTTGAGTGATTTTGTTTTCTTTCTCCTGCATTATACATTGCTGTTCATGCTTTTATTACAGTTGTACATAATGGGAGCTTTGTGAGGCTTTTCAGTTATATCATCCTTGAAATATAAGGTCAATTATTTTAGTGATAAAATCTTTGATTTTTATATACCTCTTTCATTCGTGCAACTAATAGAGTATTAACATTGGTATAATTAGATATAAGTATTTTAACCATTCATACTACATGAATGGTTAAAATGAAAATACACACATTAATGTCATCACATTAAGTTATATTTATGTGTATAAATATTCTAAGGTTAATATTTTGAAGTTTGAGTCATTGATTAACTTGTAATAGAAGGTACACTCTTTGAGTATAGTAATTAGGTTTAGTGGTCCTTCAGAATTAATGTCTTTATAAATGAAAGATCTATCCCCCTCCCCCATATTTGGGGATAGAAAGGGAATATGGCTGCATATTAAATGGGCAGAGTGTCCTTCCCAGACGTCAGATCGGGTTACAACTTGATCTTTGGGAAGTGTTCGAAAAATCAAGAGCTTTTCTTTTTTAAGAAACTCTTGCACTAATATTTTCATTATAACAAAAGTAATTGACTTAAAAATGCCTACAATTTAAATTTTCTTTGATTGTTACATTTTACATTTGTGAAGTCAATAATTCTTTTACTGGATTATTTGAAAACCTCAAACATACAATTTTAAAATATTGATGTTTAAAAATGTAAAAAATAAGAGAAATATATATATATATATATATATATATATATATTATATATATATATAATTATACAAAAGAATGAACCATATTATACATATTTTCTATTACTTTTTGTGTATCTAGCAACTATGTTTTCTTGGATATAGCAATATGCCCAGGAGTTACAAAATTCTGGTTGTTCAATTAATGACATAAAGTCTCATTCATGATATTGTCTGAGTAAGAGATTTTATGTTCACATTAATCATACCTTCATTCATGAGAGATTGAAGAAAGTTAAGGAAACAAGAAATTTTGACTTTTTATGTTGGATTTCGAATTATTACTTATAATAATAAACCAGGGATTTTCAAAATAGAGGACACAACTTGAAAACCAAAGCCACACAATTGCCTATAGAAGACATTTATACTGACCAGAGCAAAAAGGAATAAGCAAGAGCTAGGATTATAGGCACCCACCACCACGCCCAGTGTCACTTGCCATCTCAGCATGCACCAGGGTCAGCTTTGTCTAAATTATCCCATTCCTCACTCTTTTCCCTGCCCTATCAGAACTTCACAAACATACAGGAGATATCGAGGGACAGGACAGATTTAGAGCAATAGATACAGACTATTTGCCCTTGCTTAGCTATAAGAACCTTTGCCTGAAACCTTGCACATATAGGATATAGGGGCATCACATTCCTGTTGTGACCCTGCAACTGTAGAATATAGGGGGCACTACAGTCCTGCTCAGTTGCCATAGAAAAAAAGAAACTATAAGAGCATGTAGGGAACAAAGGCTTTTGGCAAAGTTCAACACTCATTCATGTTCAAGTGTTGCAGAAACTTGGAATAGAGAGCCTCTACCTCAATCTGATAAAAGTCATCTATGACAATCCAACATCTAACATAATTCTAAATGCGGAAAAACTGAAACCCCTTACTCTCAAATCTGTACAAGACAAGGATATTCTCTATCACCACTTCTATTTAATATAGCTCTGGGATCATTAGCTACAGCCATTAGACAAGAGAGAGAAATAAAAGGAATAAAAATAGGTAAAGAAGAAGTTAAATTATCATTATTTGCAGATGACATGATAATTTATTTGGAAGATCCCAAAAACTCAACCAAGAAGCTACTAGAATTAATATACAAATTCAGTAGCATAGCAGGTTACAAAGTCAACACACAAAAGTCAATGGCATTCCTCTATACAGATAACAAACACACTCAGAAACTAGACAATATCTAATTAAACAAACAATATCTTTTGAAATAGTACCCAACAAAATGAAATATTTAAGAATTAACTAGACTGAAGAAGTAAAAGAGCTTTTTAATGAAAACTACAGTACTCTGAAAAAAGAGATCCTAGAGGATTTCAGAAAATGGAAAGGTATTCCCTGCTCCTGGATAGGAAGAATGAATATTGCGAAGATAGCCATACTCCCTAAATTGTTATACAGATTTAATGCAATTCTTATCAAAATATCACCAACATATCTGGGACGAGAAAAAAACCAGAATTGCAAAGGTAATCCTGGGCAACAACGGTAAAGCAGAAGGCACTACAATTCCTGACTTAAAATTATACTACACAGCTACCATGATAAAATCATCATGGTATTGGAAAAAAATAGACCTGAAGATCAATGGGATAGATTAGAAGATCCAGAAGTAAATACCTGCACATTCAACTAACTTATTTTTGATAAAGGGGCCAAACATGTTTAGTGGAAGAAAGATATCCTTTTTAACAAGTGGTGCTGGAAAAACTGGCTCTCCACATGTGAAAAAGTAAAACTTGACTGAAGTCTATCACCATACACTAAACTAAAATCAGAATGGATTAAATATCTAAATATTAAAAGAGAAACACTAAATCTCCTAGAGCACAAAGTTAAAGGAAATCTTGAAGACATCGGGGTAGGCAAACAGTTCATGGACAAGAATCAAAATGCAGATTTAACACTGGAAAGAACCAATAAATGGGATCTCCTCTGGCTGAGAACTCTTTTCATGTCAAAAGAAATTACCAACAGAGTAAAAAGACAACCCACAAATTTTAAAAAGATTTTAACTAATAAGTATTCACACAAAAGTCTTCTATTTAGATTTTATAAAGAACTAAAAACCATTAAATTCCCAAAATTCAAAGATCCAGTCCAGAAATGGGCATGTGAGATGAACACACACTTCTCAGAGAAAGAAATTTAACAAGCTTATAAATACATGAAGAAATGCTCCACATCACTAGCCATTTGAGAAATGCAAATCAAAACAGCACATAGATACCATCTCACCCGAGGAAGAATGGCTACCATAAAGAAATCACCCAACAACAAATGTTGGAGAGGCTGTGGGGAAAAGGAACACTTCTCTGCTGCTGGTGGGAATGCAAACTGGTGCAACCATTACGGAAAGCAGTGTGGAAACTCCTTAAAAAACTAGAACTGGAAATCCCATTCAATTCAGCTATCCTCTTACTGGGAATTTTTCCAGAAGAACTGAAAACATATCATAGTGATATCTGTGCACCGATGTTCATAGCAGCACAATCTGTGGTAGCCAAATCCTGGCAATAACCAAAATGTCCATCATCTGAAGAATGGTAGAAAAATATGTGGTATTTTCATAAAATGGAATATTACTCAGCTATAAGGAATGATAAACTAGAAGATTTCACATATAAATATCTTGAATGTATACCCATAAGTGAAATAACCAGACCTATATAGGCAAATGTCATATAGTCTCGCTAGTGTAAGGACACAAAAGAATAAGTAAATAAATAAATGAATACATACATACATACATACATACATACATTTGGGTGTTAGCAGGAACCAATTTCAGGTCCTTGCATTTCCTGCATCCTGAGCCCCTAAAGGGTTTTTTTTTTTAGAAGAGTCATTTCAACACAAAAAATTCATTTGGAAGAGAAAAAAATAATGTTTATTGAAAATGTTAATGTTTAATTGTTTAATCAGTCTTACATACCTATGTCTGTTGATCTAAACTGATTTAATGATGAAAATATGTAATGTAACCATTGTTAAATTTTTCTTGTTTTCAAATTCTGTACTATGTGTACTCTTACTTGTTACTGTTTTTTGTATCTTTGTTTTAACTTTTTTATTCCTTAAAATTAAATCTATAAAAAAATTAACAAAGAATTTAATGAAATGTATCAGATTTTCATGGAACAGAAGGTTGCACTTGTTTTCTAGCTAATGCAATCTTTAGAAAGGAAGTTTTCTAAGAAAATTACAATTTTCCAGGACTTGGAAATTACATTTTTATCATTAGCTTCCCCTTTAAACTACTGTGCTCCTTTTCTTTAAACCAGTATGCCTGGAACTTAATCCAAACTTTGGAAGAATGAATGCAGGGGGCTGACGGGCTCTTCCTGACTCAAGTTCCAAGACATGATCACGTAAGTTTCACCATCAGTCTCACTAGTTGCCAAAAGGCAAAAGGACCAGATGGAAGGGAATGTTTAGACAAAGAACATGAAACTTCAGTTAGACTGGAGGAGTAAATTCACCAAGACTAATGTAGAACATGCTAAGCCTAGTTTGTAATAGTGTATTATATTTTTAAAAATTTCTCAGCACGTTTCAGTGGTTTACCATAGGTGATGACAACCATTGTAGTGAGCAATGTATGTGTGATTTAATAACAATGAGTGAAATACTTCACATTGGACACGTTTCAAAACAGCATGCTCTATAAATCTATACATTTTTATAAATTAAAATTTAGTAATGTAATATATGGGAAGTAGATCATAGGTATTGTGGCCAGAAACTTTGTGAGAGGAGGAAAGAGATATTTGTGTTTACAAATCCAATTATTTATTCCACTGGAAATTCATCCAAAGCTTCAGAAACAGGGGAATATAAGTTGAAGGAAAATTGGAGAAAAGTCCAAAGAATTTTTATAATCCGTGGACTGCCAGAAAAATTGTAATTACGAAATTCCATATTTAACTATAAGGGCCAGCCAGATAGCTCAGTGGACTAAAGTGCCTGTCTAAGCGGGTACAGCAGCCAGGAATTCGATCCCCCTGTGTGACGTGTTGGTCCCACACCCAGGGCGTGCTGAATGGTGGTGCATGCTTGTAATCCCAGTGCTTGGAAGGCTGAAAACAGGAGAATCACTATGAATCCAGTGTCTGTAGTGAGACATGAGATCACGTAGACACTGACAGATAGATAGATAGATAGATAGATAGATAGATAGATAGATAGATAGATATTTAGCCATCATAGAAAGTGAAAGAAAGGCAATAGTTTATTTGGAACACAATTTAAAGTAATTTTCTACATTTGTAAGTTTTTCTACAACATGCACTTCTACCTAGCATTAATAATAGAACAAATAACACAGTTCGATAAAGGTCCATCCAGAATACATCTGATGCAAGCAAATACATATGAGCAGCTTCTGAGAAACCTGAGAAGGTATAAGCTTGACATGTATGCAACAGTGAAATGTCTGTGGATAGACAACAGTAAACGTCAGAAGACAAGCAATGCATATTTATGCATGCATGTGGCAGCAGGCTCCCAGGCCAAAAGTACAGCAGTTGCCACAAAATAAAACTCTAAATATTCAATATATCTTTCATAGCTAAGTCCATTATAACTCAGCGGCTAATTAACATTCTTCATTTTTGGAGAGAAAATTTGGCTGCAAATTTGAAATTATTTCTATTTGAAGCCTTTTATGTCATACATTTTGGGTAATTTCATACACTTCCAAGAGTAATTTTTTGTCTAGAAGGGAATTTTATTTTATATATGCACTTTGAAAATACTACAGCCACCCCTTACTTAAGTGAAGACCTCAGTGAAATAAAGTGAAACGATGAGAAATTTTAAAGGCAAATAATCTAAGAAAATCTAACTTCTGTTCATGTTCTTCTCATAAACATTGGATATGTGTTCATTTGGGAGATATATATATATATATATATATATATCACATATTTTGGAAATTAATGTCTAAAATTTTATCTTTAGCAAATGTTCAATCAAGAGTTTCAGGAAATTCAGGGAGATATGCCCACCTCAAAATCTCAGTGCAACCAATTACCACTAATGATCTTGCAATATTATAAAATTATTTCAAAGATAAAGGCAATGATTATCAAGAATTCTGTAACAGAAAGGATAGTTAAATAATGATCTTGTAAACACTCCTGTCCATCAACTTCTAAGAGAAACTTTACACATGAATTTTCAAATTAAAAACACTTAAAACTATCTCATTTTTTGTTGGACAAAATCATTTCAGGAGGCAAAATGTGGAAGACTTTTATAGCCCTGGGTACAGTAAGAGATCTTGGTTTTATCACAAGGAAAAATCAAGGTGGTGGGTGGTCTTAGTTTACTTTTCTCTCATTGCTGGGTCAAATATTGGACATTAAAGCTTAGGAGAGGAGAGGTTTATTTATCTCACCGTTACTGGAAGTTTCATAATTTGAAGCAGCCTGAATTACATAGTAAGACCTCAAGACTAAGCCACTGTGTCCAGGATAATTTATTCCATACCACCGAGTGACCACAGCCTGGGGTTTGGTGGTGCACCTCTGACCGTGCGTGCTGTCAGTTTAATGTTTCGCACCTCTCTTGGCTGTAGCCCTCTAGCCCTTCCCTGGTGCTTGGGTTCCACCCCTCAAGCCACATACTTGACAGCCCCATGATTTACATGAGGCTTTGAGGGGAAAATCTAGGTATAAACCATAACAT
This sequence comes from Myocastor coypus, assembly GCA_004027025.1. Taxonomy (NCBI): domain Eukaryota; kingdom Metazoa; phylum Chordata; class Mammalia; order Rodentia; family Myocastoridae; genus Myocastor; species Myocastor coypus. The sequence goes on from PVJA010005724.1 coordinate 59,823, forward strand.
GGGTAAAAATCCATTTGGTGACTTGTATTTTGTTCGCAATTGGCTTAGAACTCAGAAAGAAAATTACAAAGGCTTTTCATTCTATTGTGCAGAATAGAAATACAGTGACTGATGACCACATGAAATGGTTAATCTTTTTCAAATCCATCATAAAAGTTAAAGATAACATCAAGTGAGCAGAAACCAAGGGTTAGTGGTCTTTATCCTCACCGTAACATGAAAAACAATGTACTGAATTTTCTTTCTCAAGAAAGAACAAAGGTCATACCTGACAATGTAAGGAGACTACCAAGACAGAAGAAGAGTCCTATCTAACCTGCTTCAGAGAATGGGCCGTCCTAGTCACAAGTCCAAAGGTTATCTCCAGAGATTTCTAAATTCAGTCTAGATTCAGGAGAAAAGAGAGAAGGCAGAGAAAAAGGGAAAGGTATGAAAACAGCTGAGTCATGTCACCCAGGCAGGGCACTTGTCTTGATTACATTTCTCTCAGTACTGAGGCAAAAATACCCAAAATTAAATGACAGGTTTTTTAAGCTCACAGGGTTTAAGTTTTCAGTCCACAATCAACTGGCTCCAAAGCAGGTTGGAAGAGGCAGAGGAGCAACAGTATAGGTGGAAGAAGACAGAAAATGAACAGGAACGAAGGAGAAAAGTGGCCCCCTTTCCTCCCTTAGATTGTATGTTACAATCTGCCCGCCCCATGAATCTTCCACAAGCTCAGAATATTTACAAAGTGAGCACCCTGGCCCTTCACTGAGTCACTTAATTACTCCTCTAAATATCTCAGCTCTCAAGTTGGTACAAGGTATTAATGATTGTTGCACCTCAAGGTTTTAGTTCTTCCAAAGTGAAAAATACCTTTGATATATGCATATTTTCCCTTTGCTTGTCCTTAGCAAGAAGAACAAGTAAAGGGAAAATATTTCACCTCATATTATAACTACCTAGAATTTGCAAAATATGTTATCTGCATAGACAACAACCACTGACTAAAGAAAACTTTCATAATCAAATAATAAAAGGAGTTTAAGCAAAAAGAAGTTCCTCTTAAAGAAATGAATGTGTTAATTGGTAAATATTTGATTACTGCTGAATGAGTACATTTACAATGGCTTATTCTACCATTTCTACTGGTTACTTGCATTGCAAAATACATCATTGAATTTGAATGGCAATCTTAGTTCCTTTATCTGTATAAGAAATAATATTGGAATTTTGCTTCACATGAAAGAGCAAGTGGATAAAGTTAACTTCAGGAGCTTGCTGAAATAAATTATTGGTTTATTCTTATACAAAAGATTTCAATTTTACAAAGCTATTTAGTCTTTTTTTTTTTTTTTTTTCAGAGTCTCACTATGTAGCTCTGACTCTTAATAATCTTCCTGTTTCCTGCCTCCCAGAACCTGGGATTATAGGTGCACAGCACCAATCCCAGACTCTATAGCCAGCTCAGCTCACCTGACAGTGGGGCCAGCATGGCAGGCGGGGACAGGAATCTAACCCTGGTCCCTGCACTTCACTAAGGAAGTGCTTAATCCACTGAGCTATATCACCAGCCCTTAGTGTTTCATTTTTAATTATTTTATTAACAAATAAACTAACATACATTTAACACTAGCTGAATGTGAGTTTTGAAAGCTTAGAAATAGTACTAAGACAAAGAAAATCCCTAACAGCATTACATACATGATACTTCTGAAAAAAAAAATCAAAATGAAAGGTTGTTTTTAAGAGAAAAACTTGTGTTTGAGCAGTTTTGACTCTTGTGTATGCTCTCAAAACATATAGACCCCAAGAGATAACTGAAATCTCTCACTACTAGCTGATGTTCAGGTAGTTGGCTCCAGGGATAATATGACCAAGAGTTTTGTGTTTTAATAATCTACAGCTATGTAACATATGCTATGAGGAAATATGATAATGCCTTAAATGTATGTATACATAATCCAAACAAAACTCAAAACTCAAGACATACCAATCAGAAACTTTCTTCAACACTGTAGAATGATTCCTTATTTAAATTTTTAATGAGTAAATCATACTATTAAAGATTTTGTTTTTCATTTTAATTTATGAACAGAGTACAAAATAGTGTCTTTTTTTTGTGGGATTGGGGATTGAATTCAGGGCCTTGTTTTTGACAGGCAAGTACTTATTCTACTGCGCTATTTCCCTGGCCCCCAAAACAGTATTGAAACAAATTACAGGTCACACAAAATTTCACTTAACTAAGTGATATGAATTTTACAGTATTTATTTGAATGCATTCTAACCAGTTATTCATACCACTAGATACATGCATGTAAAATTGGAAAAAGAAAGCAAAAAAGAAATATGTAAGACAAGAAAAGGAAAAGTTAGAAAAAGAAGCAAAACAAATTATTACTGTTCCTTTTCATAGACCAGCAGAAATGCACAGTATAGTTGCCCAAACCTGCTTATAAATATGGATAAATCTCATTCCTCCGCACTCTCTCTTGTCCTTCTCTCCAGCTCAATAACTCTTTTCCTTTGAATGAATTCATTCCTTTCCCACAATATCTGTTGCACCTTTCAGATTCCATTTTTCTTTTCCAGGTTCTCACACTGAGAAATATGGCATTTGCACATGCCGGTCTCATTTATTTCACTTATGGCTATGTTCTCTAGTTGCATCCATTTACTGGCAAAAGACAGTTTTATAGCTATTGTACCCATTGTGTAAAGATACTACATCTGCTTTATCTATTCTTCATTTGATCTGGGTTGTTTTCAGTATTTAGCTCTGACAAATGGCACTGATACAAACATGAGTAGACCTGTATTATGGTGGTAGGAGGTTTTCAATTCTTCCAGAAAATTACCCAGGAGGGGAATAGCTAGCTTAAAATGGAATCTCCAGTTCTAGCTTTTTAAGGAATCTTTGAAGTTTCGACTCAGTGAACCTCATGTTTCACCCTCCCTAGTGCTGGGGTTTCAGGGTTGTGCCAATATGCCAGGTTGGGTGGGGGGAACAGCACAGAGGCAAAACATGTGGTATTGAGAATTTAACTCAGGACCTTGTACTTGCTAAGCAGGTGCTTAGATGAGATTGACCCCCTTGGGGGCTATCTCCCCAGCCTCAAAAGTTTGATAAAATATGCATGTCATGAATTTGTAACACATTTGAAAGTTATGTGAATAAAACTTAAGTAAAGTTGATAATCATCTTAGTAGAAAACATTAGGCTCTTTTTTCTGTTGTGAAAAAGAACAGAGAAAGAATTAAAGAAATATTTTATCGCTTGACCAAATAGAAGCAAGGACCCCCGGGGATGGGAGCTGGGAGCAGCATTCCTTAATCTGGCTGTATTAGAGGTAAAATTTACCTGGGTGGTATGGTGTCATAACCAGTGTATAGTGGAGGAAGTCTTGGTGTGGAAAGAAACAGAAGAGGAAGTTGAGTGGTAACCGGGTGAAGAAGACGGAAGTCAGTCTAGGAGCAGCTCATCCTTCGTCTTCTATCTCCGAGCCCGGCTAATTCTCCACCACAATGACCGGGAAGACTGTTCCATGGGCACAGACCCTTCAGGAAGATCTAAGACTTGTGCATAGAGATCTTGAGGCCAGAATGTTATGTGAAATATGTCAATCACAAAAATTTAATCATTACCTGATTTATCAAATTCTTATTAAGTTAATGATCAAACTAAAATAAGCCAGTTAAGAAACTGGGAGGTAAACTTTTCACATGGCTGAAAAGGGAACCTGGGAAAGGACAGCAGACAGAGTACAGGAAAAGTGAGAGGAGCACATGTGGCTGAGATGCTGTGTGTTGACGTGGCAGCCACCGAGGTGATGCATCATTATGTACTACAAGCATATTAATGCATACAGGGCATATAGGGTATATAAGGTATATAGGTTTCATAAGTAACAATTTTAGTTTAAATATATCACTACTATTAAGGTGACAGTCCTATAAAGTTAGGTTAATATTTTAGTCTTCTTGCAAGTTCAAAGGCAAAGTTTAAACATTTTTGTAATATTTAACTAACATTATTTCTAGTACTTATTCATATGTAATATTGTTTCCTCTGCTTAAACAGTTCAGCTATTTACTCCATCAAATCTAACAACCTTAAAACATTCTTTAAAATGCCCCAACTGGTCACATTTGCTCTTAAAGGAAAGTAAACAAAAAGCAAAATGTGAACTATAAAGTATAGTTTAATGCTTCTTTTAGCTTTTCATAATGATAAAACTATTATCTGTTAATTGCTATAAGCTTCTACATTCAGTTTCTACTTCAGGGTAAAAAAAAAAAATCCTCTTATACACACATTTTCAACCTATTTCCTGTAGAGAACTTAGCATCTGTAAACTCTTTTGAGTTTTCACATGTAATCCTAGAATAGAAATGATAAATCCTTCTTTATATTTCCATTTAGAAGGCTGTATTAAAAGTTCCTAATTGTGATTATGTTGGATGTTTTGTCATTCCGCTAGTGCAATAAATTGATTTCTCTTTTTAGAAACAGAAAAAGAAATACTCATTTTAAAGGGAGACACTTTACGTCCTTTCTGTCGTTTAGCTAGATACAAAGCAAAATGAAACAAAATCTATTATTTACTGATTCTGCAGTTTCCAACCTTATAAATGTATTGTATAGTTTTCATTTCACTTTGTTTGAGATCGGAAGTATTTACAAGCAAGAAAAACAGTATTAACTCTCAAGTTTGCTTCTAACCTCAGCGAGCACATTTGTCAGGCAATGTCCAAAAAGCATGCCAGAAATACTTCACTATTAAAGCAAACTAAGCACTGGACTGGTTTGGTACCAACATTTAGACCTACTACGAGAAATAGAATGAAATGAATTACATTTCTGTTGCATAGTAGAAGCAGGAGAACGGTTGTCCTATGGCAGCAGGGCAAAACTGTTATTGTTGTATAAAATGAGTTTTCAGGCTTAATACACACTCAATTATTATTTCAACTTAATGGTAAAATGTTTGCTATAGAATATGTAGCACAGGAAACTTAATTCTAAGGCTAGTTTTGACAGTAATAGTCAATGCATTTTTATGACTCACTGAAAATGTACTTATTTTAAATGTTTGGGGGAATTTTAAAATAAGATTAAATAAATACACATCTAAATTATTTATATAGTTCTTCTTTTGCTTTGTTTTGTTTTTGGAACTGGGGATTAAACTCAGGCCCTTGAGCTTGCTAGGCAAGCATTATATTCTACTGGGCTGTCTCCCCAGCCCCCTGTATTTCTAACCTAAGCATTCATACTTCCTCTGGCATTAAGGAAAATTCCCAATAGATGATACACTGATGAATCACACTGGAAGCTATCAGTCTGTGGTAGTATGTTAAAGCAGCATGAATGGACGAAGACAAGACATTTCTCTCATTTGAATATAAGTACTAGATTCAGCTTTCATATTTAATCTGAAGTTTCTAAATGGCTTGAGAGCATGTTCTTTACTGAAGGACTTATAATTAAGAGCTAATTTGCACTTTAGCCATAAATTTTCTCTATATTAAAATTTGCAGGATTTACAGAAAACAAATGAAGTTTTGAACATAATTAAGCATTCTAGATTTAATTCTTAGGTAATTTACAATTATAGTAACATACGTACATACAGCATGACCTCATAGGTGCATCCAAAAATATTAAACAATAGCACATAAACTTAATATTTATTTATAACCATATTAATAGTTACATGGTTATATGTATTATATAGTATATATACTATTAACCATATTAATAGTATGGTATGAAAATCAGTAATAACCATCAAATAATGTGTCATGTGACTCACTTTAGTTTCTAAAATATAATTATCCATTTAATCTAAGAGGCAGGCAAGGTCGTCATTTTTAGATGAGGGAGCATATGGAATATGGAAGTAATTTGCCCAAACTACAGACAATATTATTGTAAAGTCTAAGTAAGTCTTGCCAAAATACACCAAGTACCAATTTTATAATGAATATAGTGAGCAGCAGGACAAAAAGATATTCTGTCATGCAAATAATTTTGGAGGAGTAGAGAGTTGTGATGTTTCTAGGAGAATGATTTTCCTCAAGGACAAGCTTGCAATGACTAAGGTTTAACAGAATGACCTCCCTTTTCTACCATGAGTGACCACAGTGTCATTTGCAAAAATTTACATTTCCTGTAAACACATACAGATTTCTCTCATAGAACTTGTGTTCATACAGTTCAATCACAAGACTGTAGAGAGGTGCTAGAAGCTTCTGTTCTCTTTCGGTTCATATTGTACTCTCAAGAGAAATTGTTCTTAAATGATGTTACACCAAGGCAATATATTTATGTTTTAAATTGTAATTAAATTTGAAGAGACATACCTTAATACAGTATTTCCCATGAATATTTCTGTAAAATACAGGGATCTTAAAGTGGTTGGAAGCTAAGGATCAGAAGAGTATCGAGGCTGAGGATCTTTAGGACTGGCCTAGATGCTAGTCACCTCACTTGCATGTAGTGGTAGCTCCCTTAGCCATGCTACAAGGGGGTGGTGCCACAGACTGAGTCTTAGTCTTAAAATGTCTGGTATCTTTTGCATGATAGAAGTCTGCCTTTGAGTTATTGACAGCGCTGATTTTCCAAAGGTGATGAGAAAATACACTTAAGGCTTCTACTCCAGTCTCTGGAGTTCCTTTGGCAGTCTCACTTTCGAGACCTTTCCTGGCATCCCTCCATCCTCACAGACAGGGCCCAGGTCACACATTAGGACCAGAGAATTCTCATATTTTTAAGTCAATTGTTTTGGTTATTAAACGTGCCAAATGCCTTTCCTGCAGTATGTAGGTTAGTGTTTGATAGCATTACTGGTAGGAGATGTGTGTACACAAACAGCCAAAGCCTTCAGTAGCTCCTCTGGCTACAGGAAAACAATATGCTCTATTCATTAGGTCTGAACCATAGAAAATTTTTCCCCCCACAGATAGAAGTTGAAGGACATGATTAAAGTGTTGTCAGAGCTATGTTGTTTCAAATACCTGCTGTGGAACATATCCTCTCCTTCTCTAGCTCCTAAAAGTTTTTTGACTAACATTGTGTTCTTTTGTTTATTCATGATTCTCAGGATCCCAGGACCTTTACGTGACTTCTCTGTTTGTCCCTTTAAATCCTATAGCATGTCTTTCTGCACATGTCTCTGCATGCTCACATTCCCTTTCAATTAAAATTCCGGTAGCATTGGATTAGGGTTCACTCATAATCTCATATTAACTTTGTTAACTTTATAAATATCAAAATGTACAAATAAGGTCAATAATAAATCAGTGATCAGTGAAGGTTAGAACTTTGTAATTTTTTTCACTTATGTATTTGGTATAGTGTCTCACTACACAGCTCAGAATCATAGTGATTCATCTGTTTTCAGCCTCCCCAATGCTGAGATTATAGACGTGTGTCACCATGCCCATACTCTGTCACTGGCTCAGCACACTGGAGCCTGGGCTGGCATGGCATGTGGTGCCATGGATTGAGCCCTGGTCCCCATGCTTGCCTAAGTAGGCACTTAGTCTGCTGAGCTATCTTGCCAGCCCTTCATAATACTTTTAAAAGGGTATAATTCACAGCAATGCATCTACTTTACATGTTGGATTTTCAAATACATTCTTTTGAAACAAGAAAGCTATGTATAAAATATTTATTGACAAAATTGTAAAAGATTACTGGGAAAAATGCATAACTTTAGGCAAAATTTAGGCTGCAGTAATCATTAAAGTAAAAATGCAACTTTACTTAAAACCCAGTAATTTCTCTCATAAATATTTGTTCAATAATCCCCAGAATACTTTCTTAGGCTAGAAAGCAAATATTTACATTGTGATTTTAAAAACTTTTGTAAAATGGAAATCAGGTCACAATATTAATAAGAACATCCATACAAGGAACATATTCCTTGTAAAAGAAAATGTGCTAACTACCTAGGTTCAGAAAACAGATTCCTGTACATCAATTTACATGAAACAAACTGTGCAAATTAGTGGAAATGACTGAACCCCAGATAGTATGGCAAAATTGTGAAGTTGCATAAAATTTGTTTTGTCATAAATGTAAGACATTATAAGGGACCAAGATGTTACAGGACATAAATAAATACTGAGTTCAAGCCGGGTGTGGTGGCACACGCCTGTAATCCCAGCACTCGGGAGGCTGAGGCAGGAGGATCTGTGAGAGTTCGGGACCAGCCTGGGCTACAAAACTGAGCTCAAGGCCAGCCTGAACTGTACAGCAAGACCCTGTCTTAAAGAGATTAAGTAAATAAATTAATTAATAAATAAGTAATAAATAAATAAAAATAAAAAATAAATAAAAATAAATACTGAGTTCAGCATGGAATTCTTCATGATTTTAGCTCTGGCTAAGAAAAAAACAGTTTTCCAAGTATTAATGAGACTTTACTTTGGTCGGTATTATTTCCTTATGATAAAATTGAAGAAAATATGAGAAATATTAAGATTCAACAAAATTAGGTTTGGTGTTTATTATGTTCAGATTTTTTTCTCTAAGTCTTTTCTATACTTGTAAACTGTAAATATCTAAAATAATTAAAACATAGACATAGTTTTGAATTGAATTCTCCAGATTCTAAGTCTGAAAACTAATTATATATTATCCTAATATGTATGCATATATCTTATAAATAAAATTGTATCTATAATATAACATATACTCGTAAATTATAACCAAGACATGTTATCTCTGTGGGTTATCTTTTTTTCATTACAACAATCTTTGCTTCTCAAAATATTTTGAGGAAGATATAAAGGAAAAACTATAATGATATTTTAAAAGTCATATTTCAACTTAGTGTAATTTAGAAATGCAACATTTGACCTGGTTAATTTTTTATAAGTTAAAATCATGTAAAATAATGATCTGAAGTATGACAGATTGTAAGATTGGGTGAGGTTTTGGAGTGACATGCTTTACAAATATCATTCAATATGACTGGTGACAATCAAAAGAGAATAAACCAATCTAATTACTTTTTGCTTCAGTCATATTTATTGACTCAATCATATTCACTGAGTGCAAAAATTTGCTGTTCAAAGTACTGCAGATAGATCTGTAGGGAAAGTTTGCCATCTCCTGGACAAACTAAGCACTGTGACACATTTTGAACTCTATAGAATGTCATTGATTATACTCTGAACAACAATATGCACTCTATTAATTATTGTGGCTGTCCTAGTAATGTGTTTTGAAACTCTCTCACTGTTATTTCTTATTAAAAGTAATAAAATTATTAAAAGAAATACTCAAGCTCTTCTCTTTCAGCTATTTTAAACATCTATCGTTGTTACATACAGTCATGCTACTGTGAAGCAGAGTACAAGATCTTATTCCTTCTCTCCAAGTGTAAATTTCTACTGATTACCCATCTACTCCTCATCCACCTGAATGGCCTCATAGATAAAGTCATTGAGAGGATGCAGTGCTCACATTCATAGGTGTGATAGGGCTCACAGGATAGGGCAGAATTACCAGTGGAGGGCACATGAGGTAAGACCCATAGTGTCCTGGGTAATCCTGAGCCATGTGGGAAAAGCACATACAAAGAAAGCTGTGGCTCTACAAAACCAAGACTCGCTATACAACTCGGTGCCACATTGAACAGTAAAGCTAGGATTGTGTGAAGTAGCTCCTGAGATCACAGAGTAAAGGTTTGGTAAAGCAAATTGAGAACTAGATCTTCATTATCACAATTTTTACACCAGAAGAGAAATAACTGAATTAGTGAGACTCAGAAACCTTCCTCTGGGCCAGCAAGATAGCTCAGTAGTCTAAAGTGCCTGCTTAGGCAAGCCTAGGCAACTGCAAGGACAAAGGTTTTATCTCCAGCACCATATGCTGTGTCAGCCCCACCGCCAGGGTAGGCTGAGGCAGCCATAAATAAATAAATACATACATAAATAATTTTTTTTCAAAAAG
>PVJA010005725.1:0-77295 GCA_004027025.1 Myocastor coypus
GTGTGTGTGTGTGTGTGTGTGTGTGTGTGTGTGTGTATGACTACTAAAGAATATTCAGGAAAAGTGGTGAAATGATAGCATGAACAGGCCCTTGGCTATGTACGTAACGTAACCAGTCTCTTGTCTTGACTACTACTACAGAGCCAAGCGAGGATACTAAGACAAAGACTTCATCTACAATTTTTGAATTTCTAACCCTTATAAGTACTCAGTAGAGGTGTATCAAGATCAATATATGGATTAACGACTTCTTTTTAGGCATTTTCTCCCTACATCCTTGAGGCGCATCTGCCAGGTTTTCTTTCATCCTCCGAAGCTTCCACCAATGTTCCTTAAAACTTTTTATTCACTGGCATTAAAATAAACTTGATAGTTCTGTCATCCAGAGCATATACAGATGACCTTTTAGAGGCTTAGGCGATGACAGATAATGGGAATAAAAAGAAGACATTCATGGATGGATAAATAGACTGATTTCCTTTGTCTATCATTCCTGGCCTCCGAGATCATGAAAAGTTAGAAAGTCTTAGAAAGAATTTTGCAAAGAAGTTAGATATTTGCCTTAAGCAATCTAGTTTCTGCAGGAACCAAAGAAAGTTTATCAAATTTACTGTAGTTTCAGCCCAAGACAACATGAGCCAATGCCCCGTAACGCTGTTTAAGGACACAAGTTAGGAAGCATTTATACACTGAGGACAGACTTCTCACTCCTTGTTTTATTTTATGAAGACAATGTGGCTTATGTGAAGCAAAGGCACTCCATGTACTATTTGAAGGGATGCCAAATGTGTGTGCATAATCTCATCATTTAAAAAGCATAAACATTTTTATCTTAATTTTTACATTTGCATCTTACAAAAAGTCAAATTTTTCCATCTGCTAATTCATGAAATAATAAATTTCCACATTGATTGATTGATAGGTTGATCAATTAAAATTCTATACAGCATATAAGTGGATCACATATTAAAAGAAAACTCAACCCTAAAGTAGCAAATACTATACTTTCTATTCTGAGCAATCTGAAAATAGACTTTACAGTGTGATATAGTAACTACATTTAGAAAACTAAAATAAACTGTACTTCCAAGGAAAAAAAAATTTCCTTCATTTGGTTTGGATGACAAAAATATCTCAGAGATTTTACCTTTGACAGAATTATCAGATGGTGAGTCAGCCTGATAGCTCAATGGACTAAACACCTGCTTAGGCAGAGCACAGTGACTGGGGTTCGATCCCTGGTTGCCCTGCTGGCCCTGCCCCCAGGGCGCACTGAGATGGAGATAGAGACTGGGAGTGGCTGTTGTACACCTGTAATCCCAGCACTTGGGAGGCTGGAAACAGGAGAATCACTCCAAGTCTGATCTACATAGTGAGACCCTATATACTCTGTAGACCCTGTCCCAAATACAGAAAAGAAAAAGAGATATAAAAATAAAAAATATTAGATGGTCATGTATTTGAATACAATCCAAAGTTTATACTAGGAATAAATGTGTGCATAATGTTATGGTTTGTGTCTAGTGGATCCCAAAGCCTCATGCTGCTGTAGGGTGGCTTCTAGAGTTAGTGATTAATTCATGATCCAATGTTGGGATTTGGGATGTGACTGCATCATCTGCCCTGGGAGAGCCTGAATGGAATATAAAGAAGGGAGAGAGGCCTGCTGTTTCCACTGCCACTCCTCCCTTTTTGCTCTTGCTGTTTTGCTGTGTTTTTTGTTTCTTTATTTTGTTTTGCTGTTCTTTTTTTCTACCATGAACTGCTGCCATGTGCAGCTCTGCATTGGATACAGCTGAGTATGGACTGTAATCCTCACAACTGTGAGCTCAACACACCTTTCCCTCTGTACCTTTAGATGTTAGGTATTTTGTCCCAGCAAGGAGAGGAAAGTAATTGAGGCACCTATCAACACCCTATATATCATCTCAAAAGCTTTTCTGGTAGAGACAATAACTATCAGACATATAATTCAGTTCTTATTTGATTTATCAATAATCCTCAGTTTTATTTGTGTGTGTTTCAGTGTGCCAACTTGATTAAATCCAGTCATTAAAATATGGTAACCAAATGTCATTTAACTGTCAGCCGTGAAGCCATTTCGACCCTGAATAGGACGACTGCACTGAGTAGCTCCTTCCATACAGTTACAGCATAGAGTGCTCACGTGCTCAGGTGCGCAGTGGTCAGAACCCACATATCCCAGGGAGGAAACCCAAGCCCACCTTCCATGAGTTCCTGTCTCCTCCCACCTCAAGCTTCCTAGTATTTCACTTTGCAAAATAAGATGAGTACATTCCTGGATACTCAACTAGTTTTTCTGTTACTCTTTCTATGTCTTACCTTGAGAAATTAGTCAGTTCCATTATTTTTTTATACTAGCCCCAGTGTAAAATTTCTGTTATTTTCAGTGAAGAAGAAACTGATATAAATTTTTTTTGGATTCTGTGTTTAAGGTTTATTTATTATTTGCTTATATTATTTTGAAACAAGATAATTGAACTCATGGTTGTAAGCGTTCCTTCACATACATAAAATATTTCTTAAACCATACCTATCAGCTCCAAACTGAAACACTACTTCATAGAGAATATTATGAATAAGAAACATTTCTTTTTTCTCATTTTGTTATGTGCTACTTCTGTTATACTTTGAAATCTCTTAGATACACTGTTCTGGGAGTGATTTAGTTATTACATGAATGGTTTTAGATTATTGACTTTAATTAGCTTTTAAACATGTAGGTGTCATCTATTTTCATATTTAGAAAAATTACAGCAAGATACTTATCTGTTTTGTTTTGTTCAGACAAAACAAAACAGATGAGTTAGCTTTTGTGTATGTGTGGTATGATACTCATCTGTTTTGAAAATGAAAATAAAGTCTTCATAATTTTACTAGATTTATATGTGCCAAAGAAAATTTGATAATATACTTTTCATAGCAATCATTGAAAAATTATTTTTAAACAAACTATACTGTTTTCCTATTCAATGACACAGTTATATTCAGTGAATGCTATTTTTCTCTTATTTTAAAATTTTAACCATTATGAATGGTTCTAGAAAATACTACTGGATAGTGAAATCTAATAATCTTATTTGGCAATTTGTTGATCATTTCATAAAATAAAGGGCTTAAATTTTGCATTAGTCTATAATAATGAAAACTTTACTTCCAACAGAAAAATTTAGATATTTTACGTAATAATTCCTAACTAGCAGAACTGCTTGAGTTTTAGAAAATATATTATTTTATAATGCAAAGGAGACTGTATTAGTTGCTATTTTTCCTTACTAAAAATAGTATTCCAAACTTAAACTTCAATATTTATGTACATGCAAATGTACAAAGATGCATGTGAAGATTGAATTTTTATGTAGCAGGTTTCGATCAAATGAATAGCTAACAGAATCAGCAGCTCATTTGAATCTGTATCAAAGTCAATTGTATGTTAGTTTACAAGAAACAACAACACCTAGAGTAGCATGCAGGAGGATCAGCCATGAAATCTGACATAAATGTGCTCATTCATCCATTCCGCTGAATTATTTCTCCCTCCATCTCCCCTAATCCCTTAGTCACTTCCTGTGGCCTTCAAGTCTTTGATGACTTTCTGCTTCTTTTTTTCTGAAATTATAATGTCAATAGCGATGCCTAACATCCATCCTTGTTCTATTTTTCTTGAAAATGCAAAGGAAGTACTTGTATTTGTTTCTCTAAGGCAACCTTCCATAAAACACTGTATGTACGTGTAATACTTAAGTTGGCTTTAAAGTTTGAAGAAGCTCTTCAATCCGTTTGAGCTCTAAGATTTTGCAATTTTGTAAATTTGAAAATATCACCTAGGTTCAAGGACGTATTTAAATTCCCTAATTTCCAAGGGGGACTCTAAGGATACGGCACTACAACCTCAAGACTCACTAAAATTTTTGTTAATTACCATGACTGTGGTGCAGACAATGGCAAGGATAGTCAAGACTGTACAAGACTGGCCTGATGGTCACAGTGCTTCTGAGAAGGTGGTTATAAAAGGAGCACAGGCACAGGAGCAGGCAACATGAGCCAGATATGGAATTTGCTTAAGTTCCTGAGCCTTGGACTTCAGGCTTTGGGTTGTAATTCAGGAACAGTCCAGGAAAGAACCAGGGCTATATACATGGAACACAGAAGAGTCAGGACCATCACAGCGAGGCCAAATGTTCTATTAATCTGCTGATCTTTGAATTCTCTCGATGGAAATTAAAGTGAAAGTTGACATCAAGTGGCTCCAGCTTTAACGGTGGAAAAGGTATCATGGAGAGTTCGAGCAGATCTTGACAGCACTTTCTTCTGTCAGAGAAGTGATGTTCCTGCTTTCAAGTTCAGACAGGAATACATTTATAAAACTTGCATTGAATGGTTATGAAGTTGAGCAATATTACAAACCTTTGTACAAGTTTATGAATTTTCTCATAATTAAATCATTGAACTAATTTTCTGAATTGCACCTGATAGTTCAGCATTTGTGTGAATATTCTCATATATGTAAATTTGCTATGGAAACCATATAATTAGCACATTTTACTATATTTATGAATGGAATGGAAAATATACTCATGGCTTTTTGAAACATTATGTCTCTATAACATTTAAACATGCTGTCTTTCCTTTCCTTCCACATTTTTTTGTATAGCCATTAGGTTAGACTATAGCAGAAGGAGACTTATGCCTTCCTAATTTCAGTTTAGTTTTAAATATTCATGTGTAGCAATTCAAATGAAACTGTTCATTGCATAAACTGGATTATGTAGGCTCTGGGGACAAACTTAGTTTCAGTGGAATTATGTGGTGTTTGCCTTCCTAGAGGCAAGAAGTCAAACTTGTTTACATGAGACAAATTGTAGCATCAATATAGTTTTTAATAAAATGTCGAATTAGATATTATCAAGTATCATAATTGTATTTTTTTTTTTTTTTTTACGGGACTGGGGTTCAAACTCATGACCTTGCACTGGCCAGGCAGGCACTTGTGCCACAGAGCTATCTCCCCAGCCCCCCTCATAATTGTATTTTTTGAACTATAATTCTGTGGGAAAAACTAGCCAACTTACTT
The DNA here is from genome assembly GCA_004027025.1 of Myocastor coypus. Taxonomy (NCBI): domain Eukaryota; kingdom Metazoa; phylum Chordata; class Mammalia; order Rodentia; family Myocastoridae; genus Myocastor; species Myocastor coypus. The sequence continues at coordinate 5,096 of PVJA010005725.1, forward strand.
GATCATTCTTGAATAATTGCTTAAAGAACAGAAAATTATAGTCTATCTTGGCCTACATTTTCACAGTATTTTTTATGATTTTGTAACTTTCCTAAGAATATGATTTTTTTTTTTAATGAATTTAGGACAAGGTGTACAGGGTCTCACTACATAGATCAGACTAGTAGTGATTCTCCTGTTTTCAGCCTCCCAAGTGCTGGGATTAGAGACTCATGCCACAAAGCCCAGTCTATATCTCCGTCTCAGTGATCCCCGGGGAGTGCTGCACTCTGCCAAAGCAAACGCTTTAGTCTGCTGAGCTATCTAAGAAATGGTACTGAATTTTCGACTTTCATTTTCTCTTAGTTTATATCTGCATCTTTCTCATAATATAAAAATACGTGACCCCTCACTCTCTCTCCCACTTAGTTAAAATACTCAGATTAACCAATAATCAGAAGTCAGAATACAGCATATGTCTATGGATAGACATATGGATGCAGAAAACTCTTGAATGTATAGATCTCAGAATGATTGATTTTTGAGGGTGACTATATCTGGATCTTAACAAGATTGATCATAAAATTTCAAAACCTATATAAAGAAGCAAGTATCTCCATGTACAGGCAAACATTAACTAAATGAAGAAACCAATACCTAGAAATTCAACACAGAGTTATAGTCCTTCCTTACTGAAAGAAATAAGCCCATGTTTATACACCAGGAGACCATAGGAAAGTCATTACAGTGAAACAACTGGTGCTTATTAGAATGAAATACCTGTGAACTAAAGACAGTTATTGGTAATTTTTATAATCAGTCAATAGGAAAGCTGCAAATAAAAGCATGATTTAGGGGTCAAAGACATAACTCAGTTATTTAAATGTTTCAATTGAGGGACAGCACGTGCTCTGGAGATGTTACCACATAGTTAACAGAAAATGTTTTCATATATATATATATATATATATATATATATATATATATATTTTGTCTTTTTGAGACAGGGTCTTGCTGTGCAGCTCAGGCTGTCCTTGAGCTCATTTTTGTAGCCCAGGCTGGTCTCTAACTCGCACTGATCCTCCTGCCTCAGCCTCCCAAGTGCTGGAATTACAGGCGTGTGCCACCACACCCAGCTTGTTTTCACATTAAAATTATTGAATTTTAAAGATTTATGTAGCAATCAACCACTGGTTCTATCTATCTATCTATCTATCTATCTATCTGCCTATCTCTTTGGTACAAGGTCTCACTGTGCAGCTCAGACTTGTAGTGATCCCCCTATCTCAGCCTTCCTAGTGCTAGGATTACAGGAATTTTGGTGGCTGTCATGGTATGTGATACTGGCGATCAAACCTGGGTCCTTGTGCTTGCCAGGAAGGTGCTCAGACCACCACTGGTTTTGGTGCTGTCCCTGGATGACACTGTAACATAAACAAGATTTGTCATCCCCCCTTCTTTCTTTTCTACCCATGACTACTTTTACTGTCTTTTAGTTTTCTTTGTGCTACTCTGAGGTTCCCAGCTTGTTTTTCTCTGAAACCAGGGATAGAACCTAGACCTCATGCTTGCCAGGCATATGCCATGCCAGGGAGCTATATACCTGGCCTAGCTTCTGTACAAGTTATTACCTGGCAAGTCTGCACATTCAAGGTTTGTGTGACCTGCTTCTTCGGCTCCAGTGGTTTCATTGTGTCAGAACTCTGACCTCCTATAACAATTATAGTACACCATTATGTTACCATTACTTCCTGTGATTAATGAGTGATGTATGGATTTTAAAAAATCACACTGTAATGACAATTTGCTTTAATGGTGACATTGTCAGAGTAGTCAGAGAATACTTTCAAGATGTGTGCTAAGTAGAAATTTATACTTAAAATATCTAGGGTTTGTAGCTACTTTCTCTATGCATACACATACTGATGACAGATCAACCTTAGAAGCAAGTTGCAGAGCTGCTGAGGATTCATGCCACAAAGTTGGAAAGCTTGCCCAAAATTCACTCCACCATTTTTGCCTTCTGTAACCTGGAAGGAGATGATATTCAAGTGTTGCTGAGGTTGATGCATTTAAACAGGTAGCTACCTTGTGTTTGCCTCTGAGGAAAAAAGAAAAAAATGAGATTTCCCTTAGTTGGCTTTCTGGCTGACTGTTTCATTGAACTTCCTGGAACATGTCACAATGTCCGTATATATTTACTCAAATCATGTGTATAGCAGAGCAGCCAATTTGAAGCAAATGAGCACAGTAGTAAAGATGTCTTGCACATTTCCATAGCAGGTCAAATAAATAGACACCAGCTCTCTGTTTCCAGTGGAATATCATTATAATTACTGGAAATAACTTAGTCTTGGCTGATGAGCTCTGCTGTATTCCCTTGAGGAGGAACATAATTGCATGTCAGGTGAGAGCGAAGGTCTGATAAGGATGCGTGGGAATATGCTGCCGCCTGAGATCTTCAAACCGCTTCTGAGCAAGGCCACAGTCACCCTTCCTGGTGTCAGCCTCATTAGGGGCCGAGGCCCTATCTCCGTTATTCAAGGATGGATGTGCCCGAGCTGTCCTCATTCCGTTTCTTCTCCCTTTAGATGTCTAGCTTTTGATCATGTTTCTGTTTAACAGTATCTCCTCGGAAAGGTAGGTGGTAAGGTAAAACACAGGAAAAATTCAAACAAATCACTGTATTGTCTGCGGATAGAGCAGGTGCACTAGCTTTGCTCTCAGCGATGCACACAGTGACTTCTTTTTCTATTCTTCTCTAAGGTCAAACTTTAAAATCCTTCTTTAAGCAAACTGTCTGAAGAAACTCTGAGACAATCTTGCAGATGAGCTCTTCTGCAGAAGGCTCTGGAGTTGTCTTCCAGGCGGATGCTCTGACACCAATGGTTATAGGTTACGTATGTCCGAAATAAGAATTTGTTTGTCCTTAACCAACACGTTAACCTCTGGAGGTTCCAGGTGCCTTTCCAGCCACCCGGGGAGGGCACTGGATTGGCAAAAAGGTACATTCACAATTCAGTTTCATCAGCATTGGTCGAAATCCATTATATTGTATGGCAGGGCATATTAGTTACTTGATTAATGACAACTTTCCATTCTTTGCTTACTCTTTATTTGCATTCACTTTCTTAATCAAGTACTTTAATACCAGTATATATTTTTTTCAGAACCAGGGTTTGAACTCATGACCTTGCACTTGCCAATAATAAAATTTAAACCAAAATATGTATGTAAATAAAACATGTAACGCTTAGGCTCATCTTACCATTCTGAACCACTAGGCTGTCTCTGAAGCAATTAAACTTAATACATTTAATAGTTTAGCATATTCTCTTTTATGTTTTCCATCATTTTCATACAAATTATGCAAACATATGCCCATGGGCACAAGATAAATGCATTTCACTGTTTCATCTTTTTTGCGATTCTTTCGAAATTCTGCTTTTTAATTTTGTTTTTTCCCTCTTGGCACTGGGACTTTGACCTAGGGCTTTGTTTATGCATACAGGCATTCTCCCTATAGCTTCTCTGCTTAAATATTTTCTTTTCTCCCAAGGAAAACTTTCTTCCCTTTATCAATAGTCAGTATCATTTGGCTACTATTACTGTATTTTTCCATGTGTGGAAACACTGTTTTATGTTTTCTACAGTATTTATCATTATCTGATATAACATATATTTTACTTATTATGAATTTTTGTGACCTTGTCCCTGCCCTTCAGAAACTAAGTTCAGTGAGGACCAAAATTCAAATCTGCTTTGTTCACTGCTATAAGCCAGTATAAAAGTCATTGTAAAATTACCTCAAAGTAAGTGCTCAAAAATTGTTTGAAAATAGATATATTATTGCCTTAATTACTTTTCTTATTGCTGAGATAAAATATACAACACCGAGAAGCTAAGGGAGAAAAGGCTTATTTAGCTCACCATTTGTAAAGGTTTCAGTTTGTGATTGGCTGTCCAGAAGTCAGGGTGCCATGACAGAAAGCCATCATGGAAGAGAATGAGCTTGTGGTGGGTAGAAGGTAGCAAAGCTATAGAGATGACCACAGCACTTGATAACCCTTGCATTTTTATCCAGGATAGTTAGGGTAGGTACCACTCAGACATTTAATCCTAGTGCCCTTGACACTAGCATTGTACCATTGATCAATCTTAGCGTCACACACTCTACAGCCATCCACCTCTGAAAAGACCTCCCCTCTGACTGAATGAGGCTTTAGGAAGACAATTAGTAATGAGCCCTAAAAATAATATATATGAATATAGTTGTGAGTAGTCACTTTGTTTTTTAAAAGGTGTGGTGATGCTGAATAAATAAACCTACATTTTGCTTTTCATGTAAGACAGTTCCACAGTGAGAAGAGTCACACATGTAACTCATTCTTTTTACTTATACCTATCTGGTGCTGGGTGTGTACCTCAGTGATACAACACAGTGATTACCATGTTCAAGGCCTTGGGTTCAAGCCTCAGCACCATATATATGCCATACGTATGATATGAAAAATTCTACACTTTAGATTTCACATTGCATTTACACATTCTGATATTGGAGATGATATTTTTTTCCATGGAGAAACAATGCAAAATACTTTCAGTATTATGCTTGTGTGCTTCTGCGTTCATTTATAAAATATTATAGTAATAACTAAGTTATTAATTATATTTAGCCCAGAATTTTTCTTAGTGTTTAACACTTATTAACTCATTTAATCTTCCCAGTATTCTTATGCAGTAAATATAATTGTAATGATTATTCAGTGAGATAAACAGACAGAACTGAGGCACAATGCATTTAAATTACTGCCCAAAGTCATAAGCCTTCTAATAGGCTAAAATGAGATCCAAACTGCTGTGCTTACTTCTACAGTTTGCTTTCTTAATCACTGGTCTGATTATAAAAGATACATTGGCTTGTCTAAGATACTATATATTTTAAGTGTAATAGCTACATCATTTAATTTATAAAAGATCTTAAAGTTCATATTATTATAAGCAATCAATAATAAATATTGAATCCCCTTTATCCTGTTCAAGAAATCTTTGATATTTTCATTTATTTTCTTCTAGTGTTTAGAATTTTCTGAAGCAAAGGGATGAAATAAAGTTTTTTTTTAAATGTAGTTTTTGATGTTGTGGTTAAAGATTAGTCCTCTGGTTAGGAATTAATATTGTATATTCATATTGCCTTACCTTTAGAAAATGTCTGTCATCATGCCTAAGTGAAATTGGAATGAAGCCTAATTCCTCATTTTTACAGTCTTTATAATTCCTTGTAATTTGCAATTAAGAACACAAAGATAAAGACCTAGGACAGTGGAGCTGTTTCTAACTGGCACTGTGTTTTCTTTACATAAGGTACAGTGAAACAGCCCCTGCAAGGAAGGAGAACGTATAGTGGCATCATATGTGGGTTATCGGGGTGTGTGGCTAAGTTGTAAATTTGCATAGTTCCCATTAATACATAGGATCTGAGTTTTTATTTTTCAGGATCCAATTGTCCTGAGGAATAAGCAACCTATGACCCTTTACCGGAGGAGACCACATTATAAATAAGTCACAAATGAGAAGCATAACAAACTTTAATTCCTTGTAGAACTATCAAACTATCCTAAGTACCATACTTAGGGTGAATATTTAGTGTATTTTCCCCTGTGCAACTTCAAGTAGAAAACTTACCGCTGGTATATAGGCTATGTCACTAAACATTTGGTGATCCCAGTTGGACCTGAGACTCTTCCAAGCAAGCTGAGCCACATGACTCTTCTACATGTTCTAGCTTTTCAATTTCCATTTGCTCTACACAGGTGTTTCTCCATAAACTTCTAAACAGACATTGAATAAATGACTGACAGTAGCATTTTTCATCTTGTTGTTTTACAACTGCAAAATGTTGTCTCCTTTTTCTTCTTTCTTTTGATAATTACCTACAGTGCCTTATTCTTTTACCCCTAAAATGCAAAATTTATACTTTTGATCATTAAGATTATAAGTGAAAGCCTTCCCCTTTTTCATTGTAATTATTTATGATTTCTTCCTTTTATTCAGCAAGTATGTAATAAAGTAGGAAATAATCAGTAATTGATACTAGGCCCAATGCTGTTTCATGCTTATCAAGATTTTATTTTTTAAAGAGTATACACAATAATAAGAAACTAGGAATAATACAGGATTTCATTAAACAATACAAATTTGACAATATTTGTTGCATTGCATAGCATTGTCTTCAAACTAGTTATTTAGATTAACAGATACATGCTTGCAAAATTGGGGGAAAAGTTATAAGAAATTAAGAGAAGACAAAATTTAAAAAATTAAGCATTAAAACTGCTTCTTTCCATAAACCAGCAGAAATCAACAGTACAATTACCAAGCCATCCTGCATACACACATAGATACCTCTTTTCCCCACTCCCTCCCTCTCCTGTCCTACCTTCTCTGTTCATCTTTTCATCCTATAGGAGTCCAAGCTTCTATAGTATTAGGGGCTGAGCCAAAAAAGTGGCACTGTCATGCAGAAGTCCATGGTCTTCCTTAGCCAGATTTTAACAAAACATTTTTTTCTTCCTTAGAACACAATAAGATACACAGGTAGAGAAACACACAAATCAAAAAAAAAAAAAAATAAAAAAATCAGTGTTATGTTTTAAAGTTAGAACAAATACATATAAAGAATAAATATGCAAATAAATTAAATTGCCAGTGCTGTTTCCTTCCTTAATGTAACCAAATATCTATCCACATGCAGTTCCAGGCAGTCTTCAAAGATATTCCATTTCAATGATTATCATGCAGATAAGGTAGTTAGGTCTCTGTTCATTTCAGAAAAGAGAAGATTGACATACCCCGAGACCTGAACCCGGGGGCAGGGAGCTCGCCACTTTCATTTCTCCAGGTGAATCCTACTCTGGAGGCTGACAGCCACACAGAATTCTAATTTCTACACCTTTACAATATTAAAATTACTTTATAACAGTAATGATGATGGCTATGGGTTGCACAGCCCCTGTCTCACATGGGCTTCGTCTTAGCCACATGCGCACATAGATTCTCATTTTAAGAAAATAAAGAAAAGTAGTAAAAAAAAAAAAAAAAAAAAGTAATACAGAATTTCACCAAGTGAAATAATAGAAATTTAACAGTGGTTGCTTTATTACATATTGTTGTCTTCGAATTAGTTGTTCAGATTACTAGACATAATAAAAATCACAGTAAATCAGATCTTTACTTTGAAATGTAGTGGATGCTATTTGGTTCTCAAGAAACTATCAAGGAAAGCAAGCAGATAATGAAGTTCATGAGGATAGAAACCATGCTGACTGCTTCACCCACCGTACTTTGTAAAGTGTAGTACAGAATTATGTGTCCAGTAAATATTTCTTATACAAATAAAATGTTTACCATATATAGCCATTCATACACATTACCTCTATTTGTGTATAGTCTAAAACATTTAATCAAATTTTAAGGTTCTTTACAGTCAATAATATAAAATCACAAAATGGACTTTAAGTATCATGCAGCATCAGTGGCTGATATATGAATTAAATATGCATAGGATGCCCCTAACTCAGGTTGGGGCATCAAGATGAGTGACTGCTGCAGAGTTTTCAGTTGAGGTCAGCTGGGGTAGATGCTCCAGGTGTGGGCAGTAAGCAATGTTCAGATGTGATGGAGGAGCTGTGGTGGAAGAAGCTAGAGGCAGGAGTTTCCTCCAGTAAATATGGTATGTCTAAGGTAGAATTCGAGTCTAGTAAAACGTCCTGTGTTGAGGAATTTGAGGAATCTTTACACATCTGCATAGGGTGAGTATAATAAGATCTCCCTGCCCCATCTCTTCTACACATCTTTGAACATTAGTTATTCTGCTTCTTGTCTGAAGAATATTTTATCCATCAATTTGTATATAGTCTTGTCTATATCTTTGTGACAGTAAGTTGTGCTTTTAAACAAAGACTTAACAACACACAAGTTTATTTGAAGAAATATAGATGGCTGAAGAGCGTCTACCTATATCTGATTAGAAGAAACCAAACGCAGCCGGGTGTGGTGGCTCACGCCTGTAATCCCAGCACTTGGGAGGCTGAGGCAGGAGGATTGGTCCACGTTCGAGACCAGCCTGGGCTACAAAAGTGAGCTTAAGGCCAGCCTCAACTGCATGGGGAGACCCTGTCTCAAAAAGAAAAAAAAAGAAAGAAAAAAGAAGAAGAAGAAACCAGACGGTGAAAGCTGAATCCATCTCTGTGTTTAAGTAGTCCAGTGTGGCCTGCTTTCTGGATCTACATTGTACTGAACAGGCTGTATTTCTTTGAAGTTGAAGTAATTTGTAAGACATGGTTAAAATAGTTCTTTTACTTGGCCACTAATTGTCAAAGCAGAAAACCACACTACTGTAAACCCCAGGTGACTCCAATCTATCCTGGAGGCTGCCAGTGGCAAGTAGTAGAGGTCATTTTGTACCTCGAATGATACATTTTGCTGGCCATGTTTGGTTAAGCCAGCTGCCTCAGGTGACTATCTTGTTCCATTAAAGCACTTGTAGTGGGACATTAGTTGAAACCAAAGAAGCTATTTTATTTACGATGAGAATATAAACAACAAGGGGATGTTACCAATTATTACATTGATTCCACACTCTTCACAAATCCCTTCAGGCTAGTCCATGGCAGATCTAGGATGGGGTTTTTATTCTATTTCATTGCCTATTTTCAGGGTCACAAACCTGTTCTTTATGTAACTCAGGGGCTATTCTATGACAGATATTTCACCAGGTTCGCTCTATGGCAGAGCTCTGATTCCCCGAAGGCACCCCTGGGCATGATGTTCTGTCTTCCCCAGTACACCACCAGTAGTTGCAGAAGTTTCATAATTTTCTCCCTTCCACTCCAGGGATCAGTGATCAATGGTCAGTATAGTTCCTTTTTTTTTAAGTACTCCCCTTATGTTTACCAATCTTTCATATTTCATCTTTTACTTTGTTCCAAAATTATGTTTCTCTAGTATTTTAATACTCAACATATGATAGTAAAACTTTCATCTGTATTTCTCCTTCTTATACTTTGACTTTGGAAAGAATTCATCAAAATCAGCTCTTGAACCATAAAAATGATTCCTCAGTCACTGAATTATAGAGTTGTACAGGCTTAGAGCTGGGAAGGAGCTGAGTTATATTTCTCTTTTACCTGTGCTTCCACTAGAGCATGCCCTGACTCGTAACTGCATGCAAATTTCATATGTTATAAAGCATGTCATGTGCTTCAGATATTTGGGGTTATAATGCAAAGCCTCAAACATCTATTAAATTGAGCCTACTTAATCTCTAAGAATCTGAAGCAGCTGTTTTAGCCCCTCTAAATAATCTAGGGACCATTCTGAATACAGGCCTTTCCTACACAGAAGCTTAGGCTTGTGGTATGAATGGCACAGGGATTATCCACTTCAAAACAGATTTCTCATCTACAGAGCACAGACTATTTTTTTTTTTTTTACAAACTAGGGAGTGTACTCAGTACTTTGCACTTGCCAGGCAGACACTTGTGTCCCTAAGCTATCTCTCTGGCCTGGAGCATAGACATTTTTTTGAGAAAGGTTTTAGATAGATAGTTAGTTAGATAGATAGATAGATGATAGATAGATAGATAGATAGATAGATAGATACATACATACATACATACATACATACATACATACATAGATACATAGATAGATACATAGACAGACATATATGTATATGTATATATAGTATATATTATATATATATATATATATATGCACACACACACCAGTCTCCTTCCAGGATTGCCATTCTCCAGGCTTCTCATGTCCATTAAATTGTGTTGTTCAAAATGCATTGATTTTCATTTTGTAAGATATATATATATATATATATATATATATATATATATATGAAGCTATGTCACATATTAGCATCTTATTCTAAAGTAATTCAGACCTTCCATTTTCTTCCTCCTGTTCTCTTATTTAGGAGAAAGTTGCTAGAAATGGATGATCAAAATAAAACTGTGATATGGATTTGGAAGAAGAAATAAAGACATTCAATTTAGGTGACAGAGAGCGAGGCAATCCTTACCAATATTAAGAAAGAAACTACAACCACAGAAGACACAGTTTAATTGCTGGGTTACAATTCCCAACAACTCAAGTTTTTTTTTTTTTTTTTTCACAATATGATTGAGAAGACTTAGGTAATGTTAAAATGTGGCAAGCACTGAATTATGGCTACTATAGCTGATATCAGGACATTATTTAAGTCATTAACCATGTACCACATCCACCTAAACTCTTCTTAGACACTATCTTAGACCGTTTTCAAATAATTGTAATTATATTACATTTATATAGCCCTTTCCACTGTGGAAAATGGTACTTTTTAAATGTTAACTTAGTATTGCCCTAGTCCAATTTGCCACTGATGCTCTAGGCAGTACATACTCAGCTCCTTTCATCTTTTCCCATAAATAGATTGTTCCATTTCTTCCATTATTTCAATTCCATTCTCTATCCTCCAATTTCTCAATACATTTTGAGTGTCAAAGGGCCCGACGCTATTCTTCAGTCTAATCAGAATCCTGAAAGGTGGGAGTCATTCCTTAATGTCTGTGCTCTGCTCCAATAGCATGGGTCGCCGTACTTAGTAGCGTCAGCCCTTGGCAGCCGTATCACACTACATGCTGCGTCTCATTTGTCCTCTTCTATCAGCTCGAGGTCTCCTTCCAGCATGGCCATTTTCCAGGCTTCTCATGTCCATTAAATTATTTTGTTCAAGATGCATTGGTTTTCATTTTTCTAAGCCAAATATAATTTTGTTATTTTCTACTGATATCAATACCCTCTGTGGGGCCATTCCTGTGACATTTTAAGCATTTCTATAATACCTGCCTTATGCTTACCACCTGCAAAGCTCACTAATGAGTTATCTCCAGTGTTTTTTTTTCTATTCAGAGACCATTAAAACAAGGAAAATAACCTTTCTTCTCAGTCATTTTTAAGATATGTAAGAGGACTTGAGCTAACCTCTACCATAACAACACTCCTGTCACCAGAAACAACAAAGCTTTAACCTTTTTAACATTGTTTCATACATAACAATTCTGTTCTTTCTATTCTGTTTCTTTGAATGTGAATTTCTTTTTTAATGGCAGTTTTGAAAGATTTCCTAATATTTTCACAGAGATTTCATTTTACCTATATATGTTGTAACTTGGAGTTAAAATAAATAAGCAAACAAGCAAACAAACCTACTTCAAGTGCTTAATGGCATCATTTTAATTAGTTGAAAACCTTCTGGATCTGTAAAAGCATCATGTAGTTTTGCTTTCCTCCATGTGATACTCGAGTAATTATTTCAGCTTCTGTTTCAGGACAATTGATGTTATTGCATATAGAACTTATCAGAAATATTGCCCTTTCTAAGATGAAAGAACCAGAAAATATTACAAAGAATGTGTGTAATTTAGTGCGCTTATAAAATTTCACTTATAGAGAGTTTAGAAAGAGGAAAATGGGATGAGACATTGACTTGAGAAACAATATCCCTAAATTCAGATGTTTCCGGGTCAGTCACAGTGCATATGCAAACACACACTTGGTCGCGTGTTTGTAAGAACATTGTATGTAAGCTTTGTGACAGACAACGTTTCACTGTTATTTTAGATGCATATAAACGTTACAGTTAATAGCAATGTATATATGCCTTTTAGCATGAATATTACCATTGTAAGAGAGCCCAATGATTGAGTTAACATTTAAAGAAGGAGTAGGTACAGGGAGACATTAGATGTAATGATCTGTAAATCAAAATGACTGGGATGCATTCTATCAACTTTCACCAATCATAAAGATTTAGGTTTGATTTCCCCTGAGATATCTTTAATATTTTTGATATTTAGTTAGAGAAATACTGAACAGCAGTAACAAAGAAACAATAATTACTCATTTTTTACTGTGTAACAGGCATTGTGTCAAGCACATTCTTATCCACTGCCTCACTGTCTTTACTACGACCTTGAGATATACCTTCCTGGCCATTTTATATACTCAGGAGCTGCTATTATGAGAAGCAAGAACTAAATAATGGCATTTCAGGTATAAATTGATTGACAGATATAATTGAGGGATAGAGTCAGAACTTCTAAATTCTATAATCCTTACCTAACCATCTATGCCATTAAGGTTTTCTGGCCATGGTGTGCATCTTACTCTGCAGTGCCAGACTTTGAAATAACTATTCTAGTATGCTCTAGAGTCTAGTGGTTCAGGATTTTGGCAATGCCCTGGGAGGCAGCTGGGTTTTGTTCCTGAGGTATCTGAGAATTTCGCTGGGAAGACTTGAAACTGGAAGTGATTTAAGAGCTTAGTGTGACTCAAAAAGATGGATCCAGTAACACCTGGAAGCCTCTTCACTTTCCATATGTGGCATTTGATGCTGACTTTTCGCTGGCATCTCAGCTGGGACAGTGAGCAAAGAATCCAACCATCGTCTCTTCATAGGAAGCAAGACAGCTTCAGCCTTTCAAGCCTCTAAAGGCAAATGTCTTAAGGGAATCAGCCAGAAGCTGAGTGTGTTTTGTGTTCTAGTCTTTCACTTCCTCTGTACCTTATTCATTAGCTATTCCTTAAATTTAGCCCTGGTTAAAGGTAAGGGGATGCAGACCCTCCTTCTCATTATGAAAGTCAGTTCTAAAACAAATTTGGTGTCTTTTGGTGTTTTTGATTACTTGGACATTTTGTTTGTTGTTGAAGAAGTCTTTTCCTGTGGCTTAGTATATTTACTATGACTATCAACCAGAGCTACAAGTCATCACCATCCAGATATGGTAGACTATCCATCCTTGAAATTTGCTCCATATTTATTGAAATAAGTTTATAGGACTGGGGGTTAGAAATCTATAGTTTACCAAGCTCCTGGTGATTCTTAGGCAGCTAGTCTCACCTAAGCTCTTACTTTTACCTAACCTGGTTTCTAAAATTTGGGAACTTCTCACAAAAAAAATTTTCTGACCTCTACTATTGGTGCTGCTTGTCTACCATTTTCACTTTTTTCCTTGGCTTAAGAACAGCAGTTGACACTTTACGACATGCCAACTCTCCATTTACAAACAGAATCTTGAGAGGTTCTTTCCTATTTTATCAAGAATGGATGACAAGACTTTAAACAGATTCTCTTCTGAAGCTGTCATAGCAGGGCTCTACCGACCGGCATTCAGCTGTTGCTTCATAATCACTCTGTGTAAATAGTTGGGCATGTAGCACCCAGTGTTTCAATTAGCATATAACTAATTGTATAACTTGATGGTTCCAAGCTCATTAGGGTGTCATGGTAGCAGCTCCTTTCTAATGAAAGTACCTTCAAAGAGCCTTGTCAACTTCCTTTTGCATTCTTCTTGGAGTAAGAACCAAAGGAGGGTGGCCCTTCACATCTCGAGAGGAATCTACAAAAGCAAAACAAAACAAAACTATTCATTTGCTCCTATTAGACTTTCATTTTTTTCTTTTTTCTGTTTTTATTTTTTAAAGAATACAAATTGGAATTAAAACAGAAAAAATTACAAGTGATGCAGATTTTCACAGCATCAGCAGAAACGTGAACAGCACTTGAATTAAAAGAGCATTTCTATTTCACCTGTATTACATCCTGTCTACAGATTATCATGAATTTAAGGAAAATTATATGGGGTGAAGTACAGTATACACACATGAATGGGAAGAGAAAAGATTATCAAATTCCACCTGGGCAGGATGAAAAGGTATTAGGATGGAGTGCTTCCGGAAGGGGCATTCTGAACCTGTGAATCTGGAAGGGCACTTGGTAGTGATATTGAGTTATGGTCATGAAGGAAATCATCATGTAATCCATAGTTCATTCATGGGGCAGGAAAATTAAAATTAGTTTGCTAAACTCATTGGCCCACAGCTTTGCTAAACCTGAGCCACTTCCTCACAACTGTCTGAAACAAGACAAGAGGTGCTCACCATTAACAACTATGTTCCACAAATTCTCTAAAAAACTAAGAATATTTGGGAAAAACAGTTATATTGAGCAAAAACCAGTGAAAGGCAAGTGCCATTATTTGTAGGCCTAACGTTGCAGAGGGCAATAAGTAAATATTGTAGCATCTTCCCTTTCTCCTGAGTGACTTCATACTTGGTGCAGATACTTCTTTAAAAGTAAGTGAAATAAATCAGGCATATAACCGCATCACATTGTTTCCCTTACATGAGATGTCCAGATTATGAATGAATAACAAACTAAGACAGCTAATCAGAAATAAGGAGATCTTCCTCACACAGAAAGGAAATGAAGAGCCAGGGGCCAGGTGGTGAGGGAAACAGGAATGTGTCATATATACGAAGCAACCTCTCAAAAGTAATATAAATATTATCTACTGCAAACATGTACTAATAAAATTAAACAACGGAAGGAAATGAAATGAAATAAGATACAATATTATCTGTGCATAGTCTGAATCAGACTCTGTTATGAGTTTTATGAGAACTAAAGATATACGGAACCCTCCTTATATCTACTGTATCAGTCTTTCTGGGTGTTAGGGTCATGCATCGGAATGCGTGAGAAAAAGTTCTGCAATGACACAGAAGCACACTCCATTGTACAAGCATTATCACTGCTGTTGCTGATGTTGGGGGCAGGGAAGGGTCTTTCTAAAGGTCTCCATTAGCATACACAGAGCTTTTCTCTGCCCTTGCCCCTTAAGGAGACCCAGGGCCACTAAAAGGGTCATTTGAAGTTGGTTGGTGTTAAGTGGCTGACCTTTGTCAGTTAGAGCCTTCTTTGATATTAATTAGTCATTAGGTCAGCAAACATCCTAAAGGACACAGCTGCCTAACATTTAAGATAGATATAGTAAAAATCACTCTCTGCTTTTTAGATCAATGTTAGAGATTATAAACTACATTTCAACACAGCAACAGTGTTTGACCATCTGAATGTTCATTTCTCTAGCCCCAGAAGGAGTGTCGGAGGCTGTTTGATACTCTGATCAAATTAGAATTCCAGAGAATTTCAATTAACTGTATGCTTTTACAGTTAGAAATATGATAAAATGTATCTAACAAAATTTACCACCTTACCCATTTTTAAAACTATATGTGCTATATCAAGTGTATCATAATATTATGTAATCATCAGTATTAGTGATTCTCATGACTAATTATGTGAGTGTAGGGGATTACTAACTGGTGGTCAGCTTGTGACACCCTGAACTAAGGTGGTGCTAGGTGTGGGAGACCCACTTGAAGGTGGAACTGGGGAAGCTACCGGCTATTGAGAGGTTGTTAGGGAAGCTATTTGGAGAAGCTATTGGGAGCTGCTGGCTCTCTTGGGCTATTCTGCTGGAAGCTCCTTGTCATGCTGCATAATATATATATATATATATATATATATATATATATATATATATATTATGGCCGGCTCAGTTGGCCCTGGGGGTGGGGCTGGCACAGCATGTGGTGCCAGCCTAAGCTTTCCTGAGTAGGCACTTCAGACCACTGAGCCATCTCGCCAGCCCTGTCATGCTGCTTTTCCTGATGAACTTGACTGTTCTGGTCAGCAGAGGAGCTTGGGACCTCATTTTTGCTGAAGATAGCTGTGGTTCATTTTGGGGGACCTCTGATCTTTATCTTGAGCTTCAATTCCTGGCTCCAGAGGCAAAGATAGTGCACTGTTCAGCCTCAGGGAGAAGCTTGTCACATTGGCGTTCCTAATAGAAACTCTGTTTTCATCATCCTAAAAGGAGCTCAAGACTCACTGTTGCTGAGGATGACTATGGTACTTTTGGCGGAACTCTGGTTCTAAACTCGAGCGTTGCTGCCTGGCTCCAGTTCACATCCCTCAACCTGCTGGCATAGATTCTTAATCCTGCTGGCATAGGCTTTTTTTTCTTCGCTCAGCTTTGAGCCTTTCCAGTGCAGATTCATGAAGCAAGCCTGCCTGAGACATTGTCATGGGCTCCAGGCCTCCAGTTGGACTTGTGAGACGCCATGTTATGAGCACTAGGTTTCCCCCTGGAATCATGTAGGATGTAATGATCCAGACCCTTCGCTGGATTCTTTTGTCTTCAGCATGTGGACAGATTCCTTGTACCCTTTGTATAGGATTATTTGGATGATTGCAGTCTTATAAAATGTGTCCTGTATTGTACTAGTCCCTTTACAAAACCCCTAAACCTTGACAAATGGATACTCATTAAACAATAATTCCTAATTTTTTCTCTTTCCCCATCCCTGTTAACTGTCAATCTATAATCTGTCAGTATGTTTTGGTGTACTTTTAGGGCCCAAATATCAGGGGAATTATATAGCATATGTTATCAACTGGTTAACTAATTTGAATCATCAGAATAACATACAAATATCTCTTTGAGACAATGCTTTCAATTATCTGGGGCATACACCTAGAAGTGAAATTGCTGATAAATGATAGCAACAATTTTTAAATTGTTAAGCACTTGCTGTGCTGTTTTCCACCCTGACCATTACATTTTGTACTTCTATTAATAGTACACAAGGGAAATGAGTTCTCTGTTCTCACTGACAATTATTATTTTTTTTTATTATAAGAGGGTATTTCATTACATACTGATTTTGTTTTTCATTAGTGGTGACTGATGTTGAGCATGTTCATATGCTTAATGGCCATATGTACATCTTCTTCAGAGAAATGTCTATCCAAGTACTTAACCCTTTTTTATTTTTTTTAATTTATTTTTTAATTTATTTTTTTAAATTTATTTTGTATTTTAGGACAGGGACTACAGAGTCTACAAAGTCTCACTACATAGATTGAACTTGTGATCTGCCTGTTTTCAGCCAACCACAAGAGCTGGGATTATAGGCTCATGGCACCACGCCCAGTCTCAGTCTCTGTCTCAGTGTACCCCAGGGGTGGAGCCTGCACTGCAGGTCAGGATTGAAACCCTGGCCCTTACATCTGCCTAAGTAGGTACCTTAACCCATTTCTTTTCTTTTGTCTTTTTGAGACAGGGTCTCGCTATGCGGTTTAGGCTGGCCTTGAGCTCACATTTGTAGCCCAGGCTGGTCTCAAACTCACATTGATCCTCCTGCCTCAGCCTCCCAAGTGCTGGGATTACAGGTGTGTGCCGCCACACCCGGCTCCCTTAATCCATTTTTTACATTGACTTTATTGAAAATCAGTAATTAGTTATCATGTCTGCATTTTGTACTTTGAACAACTACCATGATGACAACAATATGCATTGTATCAATTATTGTGGCTGTCCTACTAATGTGTTTTGAAACTATCTCAATATAATTTCTTCTTAAAAGTAGTAAAAATAAAAAAAAACATAATTAGCGTACTAAAATTGTAGGCAAATATTGAAATATGAAAGATATAAGATTTAAACAAAGTGAGTTTTAGAGAAATATTTCTGAAATGAGTATATAACATGAAATTAATTATAGATTGAACATTGTAAGTAAATTATTTACAAATAAATGAATACAACAATAAAATTGTCTAAAACGAAAATGAAGAATTTGCAGATCAGTCCTATAATAGTTCAAACTGTACCAAAATCAAGAAACTTACATTCATATAGTTAGAATTCTCAAAATAGAAATCGGTAGGCAATAAATAAAGATTTAAAATTTCTAAATTTAGTTGAAATTATAGCAAATTTCCAAGTTAAATGAACCTTTTGCAAAAAAAAATATGAATGAAATCATACCAAGATACACAAAAATGAAGTTGTCCAAAACTCATCGTAAAGAAAGACATTAAAGCACATACATAAAACACAAATATTAGCTATGGAGGAGCAAAATTATATAGCATTTTATACCACATTAGGAAACAAAAGAGCAAGTGGATAAGAAACTAGACCAATTAATTCAAAAGACTGAACAAAAATGGTCTGTCTTCATTGAATTTTATACTTAGCAAACACACCTTTGAAAACTAAACATAAAGTATTTTTCTCAAAATATTCTAATGTCTCCAGACAGAGCATACAGAAAATGACAAAGAGCATAATCCAGAAGGCAAGAGAACTTGCTGTATGGTACTGGATAAAGAATAATGAGCTCTCAACATGTAGCTATGTAGGATTATATAAAATATAATTATATTATATGAACTCATTTAAAAGATCATTGAGCCGGGCGTGATGGTGCAGGCCTGTAATCCCAGCACTTGGGAGGCTGAGGCAGGAGGACTGGTGTGAGTTCGAGACCAGCCTGGGCTACAAAAATGAGCACAAGGCCAGCCTGAACTGCATAGCGATACCCTGTCTCAAAAAGACAAAAAATAAAATAAAATAAAATGAAAAAAAAAAAAAAGATCATTGAAGATTTCCACAAGTCAGTTATCAATGTTATGTCAGATTGTGTGTAATATCCGTGTGTGTGTGTATGTGTGTGTGTGTGTTTGTGTGTGTGAAAGACAAGGAAGAGTACAATGGAAAATGAAACTATACTTTTTAAACTTTCTATTACTACAAGAAAATATCATCATATCTTATAAGTAGATTTAAGTCAAAGATACAATATAAATCATTAAACAAAAATTAAAATTGAACAATATTCAGAAAATTAATTATTTTTTTCCTTTTTGGTACCACGGATTGATTAAATACTAATTAATTAAAAATTAAATTAAATGTTTCAAAATAATGTTCCAAAATTAAAATTAAATCATGAGTCCAACTAAGAGGCCAGAATGTATCATATGTATGTATCTGGGATCAATTTACAGTACTCACATAATGTTTGAATAGGTTAATATATGCAAAAACATCAACTAAGAGAAAGTTTTCATGATAGTAAAGAATTATTAAGCATAAAACATAACATAAAGACTGGAACAGCAAATATATGACCAGCACTTCTAACAGTTTGGGGATAGGATATTGCACAAAGTTCTAGTATATGGTGGATGTGGCCAGTTGTCACTTGTGAGACTGAACTACTGCTATTTCCTTGATATCTACTCTGTAGACCCAGACAGAATCATGACCTATAGTGGGAGAAGTCCATTTGTAGAATATGCTGATGGACATATTTTGCTGCTATATACAAAATAATAATTGAAAGACTGCTTTTGTATATCTCTTTTTTTCCCGTGTTTAATTGTTTGCCCTATTTGCTGGGTTCTTTCTATTCTTATTCATGGAGTTGTGGTCCTTTTGACACTTGTCTAGAATATCTTTTAGTACTCTGTATAGGATTATTTTTGTCATCTTGAAATTCTTTAGATGTTCTTTGACATAGATGTGTTTCACTTTTCCATTAGATTTGAAAGAGAGTTTTGCAGGATATATCAGTCTGGGTTTGAATGTGGTTTCTTGCAAGACTTGTAATACTTTGCTCCATGCACTTCTTGACTTGTTGGTTTGTAAAGCATAATCTACCGTTGTTCTGATGTGTTTTCCTTTATATTTGACCTGTTTCTTTTCTCTAGTGGCTTTTAGTATTCTGTTCATGTGATGAATTTCGGGGATCTATATTATTATATGTTTGGGTGTGATTTTAATTGGGTTGATGTTATTTGGAGTTCTATATGCTTCTGTCCCTATACTTTTTATATCATTTGTATTGACTCCCTCTTTCTCATTGATGACTATCAGTCTCAAGTTGTTCATTTTTGCATAATCTTTCAAATGTTGACTTATTTTTTCCTGCATCCTAGTTGTCCTTAAGACAATCTTTTCTTACCTTTTCACTAGCTACAATGGTGTCCTCAAGGTCTGAAAGTCTATTTTCACTTTCATAGAAATGGTTTTTCCAGCTTGTGATTGAGATTTTAATTTCCTGTACAGCATTTTGAATCTACTTCATGCACTCTATTTCTTTCCTATATTGCTCATTGAAGGATTTCATCATTTTTCTATTCTCCTCTACATTTTTTTATCATTGTCTTCTTTAGAAGCACTTAGTAATTGTTTCATTATACTTATCATTTCTTTTTGTACTTCAGAAATCATTTTTTTTTTTTGTCTTTTTGAGACATACTCTCACTATGCAGTTCAGGCTGGCCTTGAGCTCACTTTTTGTGGTCCAGTCTAATCTTGAACTGACACTGATTCTCCTGTCTCAGCCTCCCAAGTGCTGGGCCTGCACAGAAATTATTTCAGATCTGATTTTTTCTACACTTTTCAGTAGTTGTTTCTTTACTTCAGACATTATTTCAGAGATCTCAGGTGTCTGATTTCCAATTTCTTCTACGCTATTGTCTCCTTCATTTGTCCTGGGTGGGCTCAAGGACTGAGACTGCATTTTTCTCCTTCTCTTTATCATTTTGTATAGTACTGTCTTCTGACCTTTGGTTCAGAGCTTTGTTAGAATTCTTACCTTAGCTCCAACCCCAGACCTACCAAGTTTAAATTCATCCAGGTAGGTGTGGCTTAGGTCTGGCTGCTGTGCTCTACTTATCCTGCTGCAACCCTTGGAGGTAAACCTGCTGTGCTGCTCCAGCAAGATGTTTTGCTCCTGGGTCAGCTGGGTGGGTGCTGCTTCTAGCCTTTCTCTAGGAAGTTCTGCTGCAGGGTTCTACACCGAGTGTGTCTAATAGATGAAGTTTCACTCACATGCTCCACCTAGGTGTTGGGTCCGGTGAGTTTCTGGTGGGCTCAGAGAAGTTTCACTCACACACTGGGCATGGGCTCTGGGTAGAATGGAGATTCAGTGGACCCTGAGAGGTTCTACTCACATTCCAGATAGGATGCTGGTTTGAATGATTTTTTGGCAGGCCCCAAGCAGTCTCAGTCACACACCGGGCCTGAGCTCTGGGTTGAATGGGGATCTGGTGGGCCCTGGGCAGTCCCACTCACATGCCAGCCCTGTATGTTATAACATGTTTTTAAAATGAAGCTATTGCCGGGCGTGGTGGCGCACGCCTGTAATCCCAGCACTCGGGAGGCTGAGGCAGGAGGATCGGTGTGAGTTCGAGACCAGCCTCGGCTACAAAAGTGAGCTCAAGGCCAGCCTGAACTGCATACTGAGACCCTGTCTCAAAAAGACAAAAAAAATAAAATAAAATAAAAATAAAAATAAAAATAAAATGAAGCTATTATCTTAGTGCTGAGATTAAAGAGACCTACCTAAATTGCAGGCATCAACACAACCATCATATATATATATATATATATATATATATATATATATATATATATATGATTATTATTAGATATATAAATGAAAATCATTTTTAGGGCTGAATTTATCTCTTTACTTTGTTGAATTTGTTAGTTTCTAACTGTTGTTGTCTTTTGTAGAATCTTAACTTTTTCTGTACATGATTACAACACTTGAAAACATATATAATTTTACTTCTTTTCCAATTTGAATACCTGTTTACGCTTATTAATATTGTTTGACCTTCCAGTAGTGTATTGAAGACTATGATAAAATCAGCCATTCTTGTCTTTTTCTTGAACTCACAGCAAAAACTTCACCTTGCACTTTTGACTTTAATTTGTTGTTGGCTTTAAAAGTATAGTTTTTGTTATAGTTATTATTTTCCTCTCTTTCCTAATTTGTTAATTATGTATGTCCTAAAAAAAGTCTTGAGCTGTGTCATGCCTCATCTGTATCAATTTGAATGAACATGTATGGTGGTGCATTTTCCCTATTCTGTACAGTATGTTACATTGTTTTTCATATGTTAAGGATCATTATATACCAGCATTTCATAGTATATAACCACTTTACTATGCTTCTAAGGTTAGGTTTGATTTTCTGTTTGTTTGTTTGTTTGAATATTTTTACATCAGGTTGCACAAGGTGTGTTAATAGTCTACTTTGTCTGGCTTTATATTATGAGTAATTCTGGCCTTATACAATGGGAAATCTGTTCAATATTTTGGAGAAAATTGTGGAAGTTTTTTAATGGAAACATTTGTTACAATTAATCAAGGAAACCATTGGATGCATAGTATTTTTAGAAGACTTTTTCATTACTATTCTATCTTGTGTTCTATTTTCTACTACTCTAATATTATTTTCTTGGCATACACTCATTGTTTTTCATTATTAGTATCACAGAGTTTTGTATGTATATATATATATATAATGTATTTCAGAACTTAACCTAATAATTCTTTGAAAAGCATCAGTGTCTGTCTTAGTCACTCACTGCCACTCACACACAACACCTGGCAACTACAGTTTAAAGGAGGAGAAAGTCATTGGGGGTAGAGAGATAGCTCAGTAGAATAAGTGCTTGCCTGGCAAGCACAAGGACCTGAGTTCAATCCCTGGTTCTGCAAAGTTAAAATAAAAAAGGAAAGGGTTATTTTGACTGAAGTCTCAGTCCTTGTCACATGGCCCCAACACAGAGAATTGTCAATTTTTGACAATTCAGAAGAAAAGAGCAAAGAGAAGCAACAGACCGGGATGCAGCTGCCAAGTCTCACTCCAAGTCACTCTCCTGCAAGAACTCGCTCCTACCACCCAGGCATATTCATACTGAATTTACCAATGGGTAAGTCCACTGATGAGGCTAGCACCCCTGTGACCCAGTCATCTACACACCTACAAGCAGTGTGGGGAATATTTTATATTTGAATCATCACATTCTATTGATTTCAATTTAACAGTAATTGTGGTATTACAAAGCAAATATTTTAAATGCATTGAATCTCTTACTGGCATAGAAAACAAAAGTAGAGTTGCATTCTCTTATTTACAACCTTAGCTTTTATAATCTGCTACATAACTACCTAGTATTAAGATCATTATTTTTCCATTTGCTGTCTAGTCACTGTCCAGGGTTCTTTTGCTTCTCTTGAAAGACTCCTGTGACCAATTAGGGCATAGGGTGTGAGGGAATAGAGGCGAAGAAAGAAGTGAGACACGATTTGTGCGGGCATGACATCTCCATGATACACATAATCATTATGTACTGCACAGATCGCTAATGATAACAGGAAAGACATCCTTGACCATTTCCTATAGGACAGGCCTCATTACAATGGATACCCCAGCTTCTGTTAATGAGAGAATGTCTTCATTTTTCCAGCCTGTTGCTTTTCGGGCTCCCAAACATCTTGCAAGAAATCTGCTCATAATCTTCTTGAGGATTTGCTTTATGTTATGTGTTGCTTTTCTCTTGCTGTTTTCCAAAGTCTTTTGTTGTTCTTGTTGCTTGTTTGTTTGCTTTTTGACTTTGGCCTTCGTCAGTTTAATTACAATGTGCCTCCCCTCAGGTCTCTGAGTACATGTTACTTGGCATTTAGTGACATTCTTCATTTTTATGTTCTTCTCACTTATAAGACCACTGTTTGTTCCCTCCGCTCTCTTTCTTCAAAGTCTGATACTTCTGTACTATGTATATTGGTTTCCTTGTATGTTGATGAGATGCAGATCTCTTTCTATTTTTGCTTATTAATTTTGACAGTTCTCTGTGTTTTCTTCATGTTCACTGATTCTTCCTTCTAAATCTATTTTTTGCTCAAAATGAATTCCACTTAGTAAATTTTTAATTGCTATTACTCCACTTTCCAGCGGTAGAATTTTCTTGTCTGTAGTATTTTACCTCTGTTGACATTTAAATAATGTTCATACCGTGACTTTATTCATCTCTCCTGTTCGTTATTTCAGCACATGAACGAAGCTTTAGAACTTTTCTGCAGTAGACCTATAGTCAAGGAGGCTTTCTCAGACACCATTTTCCTTGTAACGTTTCCTGTTGAATGTCATATATTTCCCTACCTTGTAATTTTGCAGTCATTAAAAACTGACCAACAGTGTGGTAACTCTCAAAATCAGATTTTCCCTGTTGCTTGGGATTTGCCTTTCCTATTGTTTTTATTTATTGATTTTTAAAATATGTAGGCTAGTTTTGCACTGGGGAGATAGCTCAGTAGCATAAGCACTTGTCTGTCAAGTGCAAGATCCTGAGTTCCATCCCCGGTACTAGAAAACATAAACAAATAAAAATATAGGCTAGTTTTAATGCCAAGATTCATTCAGTCTGAGGTGTAAATTGAAGGTCTTCTCACATTGTTTTTGACTGTGTATCTTTCCTTAGAGATAGGGAGCTAGTGTGTTCTTTTTTTTCTGTTCAAAGTATACTTTCTAGGAATAGTATAAAATGGAGACAGACTAAAAAGATGTGATGGTCCTATAATGTTTCCAAATCTTCTTCAGTATGACAGAGCTGATAATGAACAAGGCAAGTATGCAAAATGGCCACTTGTCTGTCCTCTCCCTTGTGATCAGATGCATCCATCAGAGGTGAAATCATTTGACCTCCATATTTATAGAACAGAATCTTTATTGCCCACTCTGGATTTTACAAGTTATTTGCAGTCTGCTTCAGAAAGTCCTGCCCAACAGACTGCTAGGGATCTAGGATCAGTAGATGTTATTGTCAAGGGAACTGCAGCTCATTGAAATTAACCACCCTTTACCATCATAACCTTCTTCTATAAGTTACAAGCTTCCCATAGGCTCCAGAATTCTAAACTCTTGACATCATTCAAGTTTTACCAGGACAGATGTTGTATAGGTAAGGAGAATAATTCCTGATGCTCACAGTGCTGCTCTCCTCCCAGAATCCTCTCCTGGGTGATGTGTTTTATAACTGAGCATGATATAAAGGTCATCAGACTTAATTGTCCTTTTTGTAAAAGTTCTTGAAAAGGTTATTAGAAAAGAGAGTTGAAAGTGACAATCGTTCAACAAAACATGTATCAAATGTAGGTTAGCTTGGAAACTTCATGTAATTTATGCAAGCTTAATATATGTTCTTAAAACCACTCTTTTAACACAATTTAAGTACATTAGTTTTGCTTTTTCATTCTGTGTACCACTAATTTTTCCACAAACAATTTCTGGAAAAAAATAGAATTGGAACATCATAAATGTGGAACATTTGACACGTTCTAACATTTGTCATGTTGTCACAGGGTCTATTTGTTCTAGTCTAGCATTTGCTGTCATACCACAAAGTATTCCATGATATTTGCAAGATGTGAAAGATTCCTGCGATCTGAAGAGAAACCAGAGTATTCCACGATATTTGGAAAGTGTATAAATGCTTCATTTTGGCAGAATGAATCTTAGAACTTGAAAATTTGTACTTACTTCATTTGTGATTTCTTTTCTGTATTTAAGGACTTACCTGGATAGTATTACATAATTTTAACTTTGGTTAGAAAGCTCATTTGTTCAGTGAGGAAAACAGACCAACATTCATATTCATTAAAGAATGTTTTTCTGTTAATAATTCTCATCTATTAGTTTCAATGGCCTTCCTCAAGCCAGAAATGACTGATAATCCTTTGTTTTAACTATTGTCTGAGGAAAAACTATAAATGAATTTTTAAAGATATCATATGTAAATATTTTATTCGGAACAGAGATTGAAGTATAAACTTAATAGATTACCTGAAGTGACTCTGCTTTAGTCTACTCAATGCTAAATTGGATAAAAGTTGGATCAACTTTTTTGGACTGTTGCAAAAACTAGGCTAGGGTATGTACGTTAAGGGCTTATCACAATGCTGATTAAGCTGCAGTATATGATTGTAATAACTACCCAAATATGTAAATTTATAACATGCATTAAGTCCTACCTACATACAACACTCTGCTCCACTTAAAACTAACCTATATTTCATGTATGTTAATAAAGTAAAAAATACCCAAACTGCATTATCCTGGACTGTATGACATTTTAAATTATTAAAAATTATGAAACTATCTGGCTAACACTGAAATTCTGCACTTTAAGGAACTAGAGAATGAAGCTCATTTGCTTTTATTTCCATCTATGTCAAGCCCTCCTCCTACATGGTGGAGTCACTGGATATTTATTCCACATCAAATAATAAGAACAATTTGCTCTTAATTCTCTGCATAAGTCATATATTTTAAAATACAGTTCTTAATAAAATGACAGTTGTGCGTCTATTATAAATGGTCATCATCTCTCTTTTCAGAGCAGTGCTTATGTAAAATAGTCCCATCACTTTCTCATTTTCTTTTTTTTAAAACTTATTTTTTTCTTTTTGAGACAGGGTCTTGCTATGTAGTTGAGGCTGGTCCTGAGCTCACTTTTGTAGCCCAGGTTGGTCTAGAACTCCCACCAATCCTCCTGCCTCAGCCTCCCGAGTGCTGGGATTACAGGCGCGAGCCACCACGCCCGGCTTACTTTCTCATTTTCTTTGGTGTGGCAGTGTGCAGATGTGTCTACTCTGTTGACAAGGCAGTAGTGAGGATGTCCTATCACTGTTCAGTTCTTCTCACTAGCTCTTCACTACTAAAATTTATTATGACTGATTCTCCTTGTTCAGTACATTAAATGTTAACAAGTAGTTCTCATTTTATATGACAATTCTAATAAGTAGCAATTATAGAATCACGTTAGGCATATAATGCCAAAATATATTACCTGTAACACTATTCTTTAATTGAAGCTTCTTTTGTATATTGGGAATAGAATATGATATTTAGAAATCAGGGTGACAACACGTTTGATCTGCTACATCTATCCTATTAGATCTTATTCCTATTAATTGAAGTCACTAAAGAAATTTGTATTCATTTTTCTGCTGTCAGTGTCAGACTTCCAGGAGAGATCTCTATGGTTCAGTGAAAAATAACATACCTCTAATTTTAAAGGAAAGAAGGAAGAAGATAATGGAGGGGAATATCTGTGGTGTGGTATCTCTTTAATGCCCAAGTGACTATAGTAGAAAAATCATTTCTTTCATGTGAAGAATTAGAACGCTTCTCCTCAACTTTAGGAAAGTAATAACCATAACAAGGAATAAAGATGAAGCTCTGCAAGGGAAAGTGCTAAAGAGATGGAGATAGTTGAGTCAGTGCCTCAAATTAAAAACGAACAATAAAAGGGACAAAACTGAGGGAAAAAGTTGTTGATAAAGCTCAATTATACAATCATCTCAGAATTTCTGATCATGTCTCAACATACACAGGATAAAGACAAGAAATTTATGAATGTCCTCCAGATATATCATAGAGAATACAGTTTTTTAAATTTAATTTAATTTTTTTTTTTTTTTTTTTTTTTTTTTTGCAGTACTGGGAATTTAACTCAAGACCTTTTGCTTGCCAGGCCAGCCCTTATACCACTGAGCTATATCGCCAGCCTGAGACTACAGTTTCATCCAGTGTTTCTGTCATTTTTAATTATTTATTTATTTACTTACTTATTTTAATGTATTAGGTACAGAGTCTCATTGTTCAGCTTGGACTCATAGTGATCCTTCTGTTTTCAGCCTCCCCAGCAATGGGATTAAAGGTGTGCACTACCAGTCCCACACTCTGTGGCTGGCTCAGCATGCTCAGGGACTGGAGCAGTGTAGTATATGGTGCCAGGAATTGAAACCTGTCCCTGCGCTTGCCTAAGCAGTCACTTGGTCTGCTGAACTCGCTAGCCCTGTTAATTTTTTAAAACATTTGTTATTTTTTTCTTTCTTCATTTTAACTTCTGTCACAATCATATCTGATTACTGAGTGATTGCCATTCAATAAATGTTTGCAAAGTAGTTTACATACACTCAGACAATTCTGAGATACTGTGATGGAGGAAAGAACAAGAAGGAGTTCTTGTTCTTGATACTTTAGGGTCTGGTGGAGTGAAGTTGTCATATAAATCAAACCTTCGTAGAAATTAGAAATTGTGAAGATAAACTCCTGGAGACGATAATATTTTTGTTAAGTCTAAGTAATGCTAAGAAAATGTGTTTCATAATAGGAAGTAAGATGAAAATAAAACTAGAATATGCTTGACAACAGTGTTTTATTTTTGCACTCCCTAGAAAATAAGATGCAGAAATATGAATTGGATAGTTAGTAGGAGCAATAGATAAAAGGGTGTAGAGTAGCATTTGAGTCCATATTGCTGAAAGTGTTGTCCACACCTCTCCATGTTTAGCCTTTGCTTGAGTATACTAGCCAGTTCTTCATTGCTGTAGTAAGATACTCAAGAGTAGGGTATTCTTCAATGCAAAGTTAGGGAGTTCAGTGAGTAGTACATGCGGCATAGCTTTAGCTCTGTTAACTGTCTCATGAAGAAAGAAGAGCTGGCATCATTAAAAAGGAAACCAGAGAGATATTCAGAGTTCAAATTTAGATTTTGATAATAACTTACTCCTTAGATCATGCATTTTAGCACGCCAGTATTTCTTTCAGAGAGCAATGCTAGCCAGAAACCTAAAGACTTCCTAGTAGGCTCTGCCCCTCAGGGTGCCATCAGTAACTAACTGTATGACCATACTGGGCATCAAACTTCTACCACCTGAATCTTGAGAGACATGCTTAAACTGCATCCAAACCACACCCAGGAGCTTTTTGGAAATGGCACTCCAAGTGATAACTACATAAAATTTGGATTTTATTAAGATTCTCAGGTGTGTTTTATATACATTAAAATACAGGTATTAT
Organism: Myocastor coypus; assembly: GCA_004027025.1. Lineage (NCBI taxonomy): Eukaryota > Metazoa > Chordata > Mammalia > Rodentia > Myocastoridae > Myocastor > Myocastor coypus. The sequence continues at coordinate 33,494 of PVJA010005725.1, forward strand.
TGATTTAGTTGAGGTGGTCATAAAACATAACTGAAAGTTGTCCACTAAGAAGCATTTTTCACCTACAGTTTCCCAGTTTTTTCTTACTTCTGGCAAAAGTGGCTCAATAAAATACCTATCAGTTCACACTGAACCTCGAACACCTGCATTCTGCAGCTTGATTGCAACAAGGCCTATCCTGATACATTTAGAAGTCTGGTATGCAGGACCTCAGGTATATAAGAGTTAAAGTGTGGTGTCAGGGACATTATGGAAAATCTTCAAGGCTAATATTAACAATTCGTCAAAGAGAACACAAATTATTAATAATAAAAAAGAACATTTGAAACAATACAGAATTTTACTAAACAAAATGATATGACAATGTTTGTTGTATTGCACAGTGCCCTCTTCAAAGTATTTGTTCAGATTACCAAGTATATGCGTGTAAAATTGTAAGAAAGAGAAAAGTTATAGGAAATTAAAAAGAAGAGGAAAAACATAAGCATCAGCCATTCCACAGACCACCAGAAGTCAGCGGTACAATTAATAGTGCCGTACAAGCCGGGCGTGGTGCTGCACACCTGTAATCCCAGCACTTGGGAGGCTGAGGAAGGAAGATCAGTGTGAGTTCAAGACTAGCCTGGGCTACAAAAGTGAGCTCAAGGCCTGCCTGAACTGTACAGTGAGACAGTGAGACCCTGTCTTAAAAAAAAAAAAAAAAAATAGTGCCATACAGTTTCATTGCCATAATTATCGATGGTTCCTGTCCCTGTGTGTCCTCCCCTCAGCACTGTAAAATTGTGTTCCATTTCCCCATTTTGCAGGTGAAAACACTAAGAGTAGTGATGCCTAACATGGGAAACCACACGACTGTGAAAGAGGGAAATAGGGACAAAGACCTGGCTTTTCTGATGAAAAAGGACAGTTTTTCTAATAGAAGTGGTGGTGCCTCTTCCTCGGGTTACCATCCTGGCTAGGGGACACCTACCTCTGTCTTGCCCAGTTGCTCCCAGGGATGCCATGTGCACCTGTGGTCTTTGGAATAGGGAAGCCAAATGTACTGCAAGTTGAGGGATACTCAGAGAAATGTCACCTGGAAGGTTGCTCTGCTCATCCTGTTCAAAGGGACTGAGATTTTGTGAAATCCTAAAGCAGCTTTTTTTCTCCTCTCTTAAGAACTTAGTAAAGGATGCACAACAGAGGTACGAAAAAATATCTTTAGATTAAATGTAAGTAAGAATAGGGATCAACTCATGTTGAAAGACACCTTGCCTTCCTTCCTTTTCAATTGCTTTAGAGTGCAGAAGATCATGGTCTTTTTTTTTTTTTTTTTTTTTTTTTTTTGGCAAAAACTATTCCACTAAATGGGGTCAATCTAGAGTAATGAACTTGCCCTAAATGTAGGAATGGAGATGTCCACATAGATAAATTGATTGTGTAAAACTGAGATTTGCCATCACTTAAGCATTGGAGTGGGATTTTACCAGAAAATGCCTGAATGTCTAAATGTAGGTACAGTGAAACTGAGCATTCATCAATTGTATCAATTTGATCATCAACTGGAAATGGGACATGAAAGGGACCTATGAGGAAACATCAGGAATTCCTTTGGTTGTGTTGGTGCTCTTTTCATCTGAATTTCTTTGAAGGTTTGGCATGGTATAAGTCTTTTGGCCTGGTAGAGAGAACGTAAGGCAGTACTGAGCATAGTGGTCCTCAGATAATATCTTATCAATGAGAGGTCAACATAGTTCCATATTTAGTTCTTCAGTGCTTTCAGCTCAAAGGAAAACATATGAATTATACCCTTCCTCTCTGCATCTAAACTGTTTACAGAAAGAAAATATCTGCCACAAATCAAAGGAGAATTTATGAGAACAATTTTTTTTATTCTTACAGAACTTCCAAAGGAAGTACTAACAATTGGATTTACTTTCCAACAGGATAAGCATACCCCAAAAATTAATAAAATTAGCAAGACACTGCCCAAAATGTCATTTGCAGCTGGCCTCTCCTGGAATTCACAAGCATCAGTCCCCTCAATCAAGAAAACATGTGTCTGATTGAACTATGTTACTGTTCTGAGAAAAGAAATTCTCAACTCAAAGGCATGTTCACTGATACCAATGCATACATGAGAGGAAGGATTGACAATAATTTCGGGTGTTCAGTGCATGTACCTTTCTGACCAATACATAAAGAAGCCCAGTGATGCTGAGAAATCATTATAAGCAAAGCACTTGCAAGGTCTTTATAGCAATAAGTATGCCAGTATATTTTGTAAAAATGTCTATGATGGAATTCATCCTATATCTGCTTGAAAGAGTCAGCATCAACTGAGAGGAGAATATAAAATTTGACCTCAGGAAGAAAAGGAAATTAGCTTTTTCTAGTGACCTGTTAATCTGAGATAAACAGCTAAGTCCTTTACTGGTAGAGGAAACAAAGTTACCAAGGTTGAAGTGAATTCATTTGGGTACAGAACTGTCCAGATCAAAGGAATATGAAAATAAAAAAGCACTGCTTATTTATTTAGCTCACCTGTAGTGCTTTACCTAGACGTTTCCCACCGTAGTGCTTACAATGAGAACAAACTACTCTGATAGGAATTATCCTCAAACTCCCAAATAGTGCCTGCTAACACAGTAACTAAGCTAGCAAGCTTTTGCTCTGTGTCTCTTCTAGTTGAATCTATCCTCAGCTGAATGTTACCACACCACAATCAACATCTGCTACCAAGGCAATGTATCTACTGGTCTAAAAGAGAGTCCAGATAAAATGATGAATTGTGCAAAGGAAATCTGCTCTGCACTTTCAGTAGGAGCATTACTGTTAAATGGCTTAGCTGGCAAAGAAAAGCAAAACAGGACCTGTGCAGAAGACCTGTGAGTTAATAATCATAAGTAGCTCCAGTCGTGAAAAACCAAAGCATGATTAATCAACAGCTACAAAGTTAGAAAAAGGGTGTGGAAATGCAAGGGAAAGAATTCACAGTCCAGTTGGAATTAGGAAAATAAATGAACATTCAGGAATGGAGATTCATGAAAAGTAGATAAATTATAGCAGGTATAATTCCCATTTGTACTTAATATAGAGTAAGATCATCACTAGAAAGCACATTCTTTCTGAAAACCACTAGTATTCATGATACAGCTGCTTTAATGCTGTAGTCTCAAGATCAAGACTCCTATTTGCTTAAGTCAATTTTCCTTGGCACAAGGTCAGTGCTAGTTATTCTGTCTCATTGGTTACACCCTCTGGGTGATTTTGGCTCTATTTGTGGTTTCCGAAATATAAGTTCCATACATTTAGCTACCGTTAATAGGAAGGTAAGAAAAGGAAAAAAAAAAAAAAGCAGAAGGAAGGAAAGTAGGAGAAAAGGGTAGGGAGGGAAAATGAGGTCACGGGACTAAAAGAAGTTATGTTTATGCAAAGCTTTGGATAGGAAGCATAGTAAAGTAAAAAGCGAAGTCATGGTTCAGTATGTATCCATGCTTACATAAGTCTTTTTGCGCAGGGTCTATAGGGTCTCATTATACAGCTCGGACTTGTAGTAGTTGTCCTATTTTCAGTCTCCAAGCACTGGGATTACAGGCATGTGCCACATACCCAGTTTCAACCACTTTCTCAGCACTCCCCAGGGATAAGGCCAGCATGGCATGCTGGCGTCTACTTAAGCAGGTGCTTTAATCCACTGAGCTGTATGGCCAGCCCCTTATACATGTCTTTTATGGTTGCTATTATTATAAGATATTTTAACAATTTCAGTGATTTTACATACTTCAGCTTGTAAGACCAAAAACATTTGGGTCAACAGCATGCCTTTACATGTAACAATCATATTTGGTTAATATTGTAAATGATATACTGTTTGTATGTGACTTGTGTTTTTAGAATTCATCTATCATTAATGTTTTCTTTTTTAAATGTTCTTTATAGAACCCCAAAATGTATTGAAAAATGTTTGTATGTTCCTAGTGATTGAGTTCATGTAAAAGAGGAGAGCTTATTTCTAGGTAACAACTCAGTGAAATTGTTATAGCCACTTTAATAATATAATATAATAAAATTTATTTTTTATTGAATCATAAAGCTACTGTACCAGGAGTTACCAACAATTTATCATCTTTCTCAGAGGGGCTAGTATAGGATGCTACTAAGAAAAGTATAAAACCTCTCAAATGTGTCTAATCATCCTAAGCTGAACTCTCACCGGAAGTATTCTCACAACCCTTTATGTTGGTCAGTTTTTGTTATAAACCGTGTGGGTTGATGATCCTTACAGCATAGTTCTGCTTCAGTAGATAACATTACTGCTAATCTATTTTATTGTTCTATAAATACTGTGTGTTCCCCTGAACTGGCACGTATTCAGCATGTGTCTTCCTGAAATTATTTTCTAGTGTCATTATTTCATACGTGATTGTATGTTACTAAATTATATAAAAATCAATAAATGGTGGAGAAAACCATTAAATGTGACCTGTACTTCAGTGAATGGAGTATGTTAAAAAATATTTAAAATCTTTTGACTGACTTTGTCAGATACAAAAGTTATATGTTTCATTATATAAATCTTGATTTTACTTGGTCTTAATCATCCAGCAGAAAAGTTTAACCATGACGCATAAAAAGTAAAGCCAGATTAGTATGCTAAGCTATAAAAGTCTCAAGTCAACAGCTTCTAACATTGCCAGTTTTGCCAGTCACCCACTATTAATATGGAATATTAGACTATGCATACAACTACTCCCTTTGTTCAATGAAAAGACATATACAAATAATGTTTAGAAAAGTTATTTCTGCATCTTGTATGCTGAACAACTACTACGAAGACAATAATATACATAGTATTAATTATTTCGGCTGTCCTACTAATGTATTTTGAAACTGTCTCATTGTTATTTCTTATCAAAAGTAATTAAAAAATGAAAAAGATTAAAATGAAAGTGAAAAGTCCAAATCCTCCCTAGCCACTATCTTTAGATCTTATCCATTTGGTTGAGACTGAAGAAGAAGGAAAGATATAGAAACTACTTTCCTTCTTCTCTCCTAGCACTAGAAGTGTGTGTGTCTGAGTGTGTGTATGTGTGTGCATATGGCTCTAAAACGTTAATTGATAAATAACAGCAAAACTCAAAATCCTTTAACTAAACCTAGTTTTATCAGTTACAGGCTACATACCTCCTCACTACTCAACCCATTCTACCCAGGAAAAACAAAAATCATATGTCCTTCCCAAATGCTAAAACAATGTTGAAGATGGTTCTATTTTTTCTTGTTGTTGTTGTTGTTTTGTTTTTTGTATTTAGTACGGCTCTATAACGTTTCACTACACAGATCAGACTTGTAGTGATTCTCCTGTTTTCAGGTTCCCAAGTGCAGGGGTTACAGGTGCCTGCCCCCATGCCAAATCTCAATCACCATCTCAGTGTGTCATGGGAGTGGGGCAAGCACAACATGCCAGGGACCGAACCCTGGCCCCTGCGTCTGCTTATGCAGGTGTTTTAATCTGCTGAGCTATCTGGCTGAGCCTTGAAGTGGTTCTTTACATACACTAAGCACCTGTAAGTTTGGGCCCATAAACACAATAATATGATTCTTTATATAGTCAAAGGGATTACACTTGCCTCTATGAGTAGAGGGAAGTATTTTCTTGTCACCAAGAAGTCCTTGAAAGGGAAAAGGGAAGATTTATAGCTGGAAGCTTTTGGATGAAAGCAGATTAGAAGAAAAATATTCAGACCAGATACCCTCACAATGATGTTAAAGACAGGAAGTGAAAACTCTGAAGGCAAATAAAGGCAAATATATAGACTATATTTATAGATTTACCCAAATGTGGTAGAGTAGTCACTGGTAGATTTTAATGCATTAGTGCTGCCACTTTCATCAGGGTGGGGTTGGTGTATGAGTGGGGAAAAGAAACAGAATAGATGATCTTTATAAATAACAAGAGGACAGTAAATGAACAAAATTAGCAAATGGTAAAGAGAAGCTAGGGAAATTGGAACAATGGCATTTGACTTTTTTTTTTTTTTTTTTTTTTTTTTTTTTTTTGTCTTTTTGAGACAGGGTCTCGCTATGCAGTTGAGGCTGGTCCTGCGCTCACTTTTGTAGCCCAGGCTGGTCTCGAACTCGCACCAATCCTCCTGCCCCAGCCTCCCAAGTGCTGGGATTACAGGCGTGAGCCACCACGCCCGGCTTGACTTTATCTTCCTTTTGATTCCTCATGGATTCTGAGACCCTGACCACTACTGCTCAGCTACACAACTGACTGCACGGCCTAAGAGAACCCAGTGCTTCTGCCTTGTAGCAGTCGTCACAATTGTTGCATCGGACAGCCATGTAAAAGGAGAATTATAGCAATGTGAAACTGGTGTTACAGATTAATGTCTGACTAATGCCATTAATTACTGACATTATTTCCAAAGTCTGCAGCATAAAATGCAGCAGCAGTTTTCTTGTGCATTTACCCGAAAGGCTGATATCTTGGCATGATTTGTGGGGAGTAGGTGCAGGAGGTTACCTACCTAACATTGTTTTGCTAACATATGCAAACCTTTGGAAAGTCTTCTAAATTTAAAGGAAAAAAATACAGCATAAATTGTAGTCAAAAAGAGAGAGAGAGAGAAAAAAAAAAAAAAAAAAACCCAAACTGTTGTTTGGTTTTCTTTCTTCCCTGGGGAGCAGCTGCTGATTTCACTCTAATTTTAGCTGCTATTGCTTTGAGCTAAACTTTCCATTTTTATTAAAAAAAATCAACTTTGAGTCTAGAGGATTACAAGCGCCTGTGCTTTTGATTTTTAATAAAAAGCGAGCATTTACCTCTGAACAGTAGCAGCAAGAAAGGGGAATTAAACCTGAGGCTAGCGAGCTGACCTTTAGAGGGGTGCCAGTCCGGAGGGAGATGAGGAATTTAACACACATCCCTTTTCTTTCTTATGTATACAACTCCAGCTAATATCATTCTAAATGCCTGTGTTGGAAAGGAAAACTGTTTTGACTTTAGAAAGCTTTTTCTTCATTGATTTTGTGTGGTTTCATACATGGCAAGGCAGAATTAGTCCTTGAGTGAATGGCATGGCTGGATTTCATATGGAATATGAGGGTGACGCTGCTGACATAAAGCACAGACTAGAAAGAGAAATCATATAACCATCTCTACACCAGATTGCATTGAATGGGGACTATGGGGTGAAGCCAGACATAGTGGAACTAATCTCTCCAGCAGGGTTGGTAAAATACTGCTTGTAAGTGGGAATGTGTACATTTGAAGTATAGATAAGTCTCATTTTTTAATCTGTTTACTAGTTTATAGCGGAAAGGAAGCATAGCTAATTTGCCTATGACTTCTGTAAAAAGTGAATGCATTGTTTTGGCATTAACTGAATTCACTGTTAAGAAAAATAATCCATGATCCATGAGTTCAGTTTATTAATTACTGTTTGCATTAGTTACCACTCCCCACCTCCACACCCAGTTCCATAGAGCAGTATTTTGTCTCAGCAAAGGGCCTGTTAGATAATTCATTTAGAACATTCAACAGACCTCTTAAACACAGTTTCCACTACTTTTGCTTTATCTGTTCTCTGCTCCTGTTACTTGTAGTTAGTGTATCAATCTGATAAAATAAAGATTGGGAGTTCATGTTTCTATTAGAAATCATTCCAAGTTTAATTACCTCTGTCAAATGGATCACTACTGTTGCAGCATTTAATTATCTTTATCATCCAGAAGCCTGTGCCTTTAGAGAAAATATTTAAAGAAGGCTTAATAAGAGTATCCAAATATAACATATTGCATTGATTTTTGTTTGTATGAATTTTGCCTTCACACAGGTATTGGCATTAATGAGATATGTATATTGAATACTAACTGCAATATTTAATTACTTCTTGTTATTTAACTTTTGTTCTAACTTTAAAGTAGTTAAAATGACAAATATGGGGTGGTAGGAATCTCTCTAAGAGCTAATTAAATGACAAAGGGTTGTTGGTAAAGGTCAGACTGACAGTTGGCTTGGGATGAGCAGGAGACACAGTGGGCAAAGAACAGCAGTGAGGAGACAGCCTGTGCAGACTTGGAGAATGTCAGCCTGGAAGAACTTCAGAGATAATCTAACCCCTTTCTTCTCCTGGCGTTCAGACTAAATGGAGCTGTGGCTTTTAAAGCTATCATTGACGAGCTATGAAATCTTTAGATGAATAATTTAATTTCTCAATGTCTGGTTCATACGCTCCTTTACTGAAATCCCAACTTTCCATTTATGTGGTATAGGTGACCCATGGGACCCAAAGGACTTGATACCTTCTGCTCTATGAGAAATAAGAGTGTATATGTTATTACTGATTTTATAGAAGACACTTGCACAAACCACTTAAATGAAGAAGCTTCTAATCTCTTAAAGAAATGAATTCTTGGACCAATCACTTGTACACAAGCCTCTTTTACTAATGCTAGTTAATTTCTTTTCAAAAGTCAGAGCCTTAGCTACTGCCTTCAGTCTCTCCCCCGCTTCACATCATGCAGACTAGATAGCACTCCTTTCCAATCAGAAGAATAGTGCACTTAGAAATCTGCCCACACATCCCTCTGAGCAAAGAGAATGACCCCTTCTCGTCTTACATGGCCTTTTCCTTCAAGAGGACATTAACGCCTATACTTAACCACCTCATTTTTAAGCACACTTACTTTCTATGCTTTTCTACGCTGCCCTGCCTGACTTTTCCCCATCTTTCTTTTGCTGTGTTCACCAACCATTTAGGATCACCCACTATTTGCCAGGCACTTTGCAAGGCACGAAGAACAAGTTCATAAGCAATAATGATGCCTAAAACAACCTAAAAAGCATTTCAAGAAGAGAACCCCATGGAGAATGTAGGGTTGCATGGTGCACTGTGAAATCCTACCCAGCAGTAGTTCCAAATGATCAGTAGTTAAAATTCAGCATCCAGCTGCTTCACTAGAACCTGGGATGCTTCCTGATTATTTGAGTTATATGTTAGCTCTTTAATGTATAGGCAAGGCCCCTGTGTCAAATCTTCTTTTCCATACTTTGCTCCTTAACACTAATGGCCAAGACCTGTGTGATGAAATTTCTCCTTCCATCCCAAGTACCACACATGATCTCTCACTGATCAAGTTCTACTTTTTAATTCTCTTTGCTGTGTTTTGATTTTTATTTGAATGCATCAGTTTTTCTCCATCTGAATGACTTTGGTTTTCTTACCTTGTGGATAGAATTGTAAAATTTAACTATTTGTCATACACCAAAGAGAGTGCAGTCTAGTCATGAATTCCGAAGTCAGTATTTATCACTTATAAATTGAATGATGGCTCCAAATTTCTACTTTATTCTGCTTAAAATGGCTGTAATAATAATAATAGTAATAATAATACCTACCTCCTAGAATAACAGAGAAGATAGAATGAGGTGAGAAATAAATAAGTGAAAAATAAAGATATAATTTATCACAACAGTCCACTCAGCAAAATTTCACAAGCTATTATTATTTCATATTTACACTTATAAGTAACTTTTCTGTGCATTTGTGTCACATCTTGAAACATAAACGCTTTGAAGTCAGAGCTTCTATTTTTTAATGTTTTCCCTAGCTAATAGAGAACTCTGGTGCTTGCCATATAAAAGATACTAAGTAGGCTGATTGAAACGTTAAGAGTATTTGTTTAAAATAGACATAAGGATTTACTGGCATGTTTTAAAAAGTTGTTAAGCAAACTGTGGGTTAAAATTTAAGAGAATTCCTTAAATCATTATAGGAGCAGAGTGCTTCAGCAAAAATCTACTGTAGGGTGAGTTTCTATTTCATCTGGAGGGCCTCCTGATCCCTTACAGAGGCTTCCAGGAAGACATATCTCTTGCAGTGAATCTTGGATGCTTAGTGCATAGAATTTGAGTATTACAGCTAGGGTTCCAAGTACACTCAATATAGGTAGAGTGGTTGCCACAAGCCGAAGGCTGGAAGGCAGGAAGGCTGAGTGGTAGGGCAGTGGAAAGTCACTCTGCTCAGCTGGCACACAGTCATCCTGCACACACTGCGGCAGTGTGAAGGACGCTGGAGAATCGGGCTAATGTAGTGACTGCAACGGATATTGCATTGTGTAATTGGCAGCCGATAATATACTTATCTAATTTAGATCTCTTCAGTACCATGAGTATTTCTTCTATTAAGTAACAATTGTAAAAATTCCATAAATTGGTATTGCTTCCTGATTTCTAGGAGTTATGGGGTCTTCTTTTTCTTTTTCTTTTCCTTAAGGAGAAAAATGATTCCTTCTTAAACTCTTGATGTGGTATTTTTGGATAAGATGAGTTCCAGTTTATATAGATGTTGGCAGTTCTAAAAACAGCGGTGCTAATGGTCAAGCTAAACGTGTGGTACAGCAACCCCACAGGGCTTCCAAAACATCCAGGAGAGTGCTGAGTAAAACTGACTCCTGAACTATGTATTTGTCCTTGCCAGTTAAAGCTATAACTATATACTCCCATGACCACTTTCTGTAGACTTTACTACAAATTTATTTTCCTTTTATTCATGTAGATTCACTTCCTATTCTGTGGAATGGGAGGAGCTATGCAAGAACCCCTCTGTAAAATCCCACACATTTTCTTTTAACTTTTTTTTTTGCTTTTTTGGCATGCTATGTTCTAATTTATTTCCTTAAACATCTATGTTTCCCACCCTACTATGAAGTCTACAGGGTTTCTTAAAAATTCTTGTCATATTTCTGGCTTTGAACTCCATGGATGACCTCTTCACTTAAAAATCTTGTTACGAGGGTGGTACTATTATCAATTCTATTTTATGTATAAGGAACCAAAGTAGAGACTGGACAATAAAATCATACCGAATGGACAATTCAGAGCTATTGGAGTCTAGGATGTTTCAGTTTAACTCCAGAGCATGGGTTTTTAAATGTAGTGACTTAAGAACTGAAGGACCTGATCTCTAGTCTGAGGGCAACTGCAACATAGGTGGTTTGTATAAAACAATTTCAATAAACACCCTGTGTCTTGTTTTATCATGTATAAAGTAGCCACTATGAAATGTCCTTTACTGGACTATTATAAGAATTAAATTTTGTGGCATGCATAAAAGTGCTTAGTGTAAGATCTGATGTGGTCTGTTTTTAATAAATGCTGATTTTTCATTCTTGCCTTGCATTACCCTGCTTTGCCCTGAAAGGCCTGGGCTCCAACCTTGGCTTTTCTCATTCATATGACATCCTGCCTCAACCTGGCCCGTTCCCCATGGGCCAGAAGGTGCTTGCTCTCGCTTGAAGGAGGGAACACATGGGCAGCGCCAGATGATTGCTGAGAGGACAGAGCGGGCTGAGGGATATTGCAGCTGCCACTTCAGTGACCGATGGTGGCAGGGGCCGTCACATTGATGCAGGCCTCTGTGTGGCCATGCTGGGTACACATGCCTTCCACCTCTCCGTATTGCTAATGTGAGTTACACATGTAATTATCCAGACAGCAGGCTGAAATATCTCCACAGACAGCTAAGTCTCATCGGCAGAAGGGCACGTTTTGTTTCATGTGACTCCAGCGGAGTACTGCCGGGTGTTACATAGCTGTGGTGATTAATTGAAGGACAAGTTGGAAAGTCATGGACTGCTATGTCGTTCCTATAGCCACGACTCCACCGCTGAAGAAAAGGAAGAGGTTGAGAAGTACACCTGTCAGAAAGAAATCCTCATGCTGGTGCTTTAACTCTAGAGTATGCACTAGAATATGCTGTTCTTCCAAAGAAATGCAGGTCTGTATTTTTTGTTACTGAGCCCTGGCTATGGATTAAACCACCCTTGTAAAATTAAGCAGAAAATCAAGTTTTAGATAAAATTTGCTTTGAGAAATATCTTGGTTACTTTTCCTTCCTCACTGAGACAAAATACCTGGTGCCCAGAATTAAAGAAGGAAAGGTTTATGTCCTTCACAGGTCATGGAGGTTTCGGTCTGTAATCAGCTGGTTCTGTTCCAAGGCAGGGTGGCGTGGTAGAGAGATAACAGTTGAAGAAGGTGGAAGAAGACAGCAACAGCAGCAGGAGGGGGAGCAAACTTCTCTCCTGCCTTCCATTGTGAACAGGCTACTACCCCAGGGCAGATGTAGCACCCACACCATCCCCTGCCCTCCTCTTGCACAGGTTGCAGAGGTTTACGAAGTGATGAACCCAGTCCCCTGCTGAGTCACTTAAATGCCTACACTTCTTAAGGAGACACAGTGCATCAGCCATTCAGGGTACCAACCACTACTTTGCAATGACATGTTGGTGATTTTATTTTTCTAAAATAATTGAATAAAAAAATAAAGTACTGGGTTTCTGTAGCTTACTTCATATCTTTTATTAGTCAGCTTCATTCTACTATAATGAAACAGCTGTAGAACTTGCTAATAAGGATAAAAAAAGACTTATTTAGCTCACAATGGTGGAGAGTCAAAAACATGGCACCTGTCATACTGTAGCTCTGTTCATTTTGTAAACACCAGATCACAGATGCTGCCGCCTCGTGGCTAGAATGCATTATAGGCCGAGCACCACCATCTGGATTGAGCCAGGAAGCAGAGAAACTCAAGGCACACAGTTCCTTTGAAGGTCAGCGGCAGCCCAGTGACCCCTAGACTCCACCTTCATGAAGGTCCGTTGCCTTCAAGGATGCTCATCCTGGAGGCAGCGTTTACCATCTGATTCTTGAGGTGACATTCACTGTGCAACTGCAACAAGTCTCCAGGTGAGGTTTGCTTCCTGAGCAGCACCCTCTGGCATGTGTATGAGGCTGGCAGGCCACATGTTGACTTAAGACCTCTATTAAAGGGGCTGGAGAGATAGCCCCATGGCACAAGTGCTTGCCTGGCAGGTGCAAGGTCATGAGTTTGAACCCTGGTCCCACAAAAAAAAAACAAAAAAAAAACAAAAAAAAAACATGAAAACAGAAAAAAGAAAAGGGCAACCTCAGAGTCCTGGTTTAATAGAGCTGGGTGTGGTGGCACATGCCTGTAATCCCAGCACTTGGGAAGTTGGGAGGCTGAAGCAGGAGGATCAGTGTGAGTTACAGACCAGCCTGGGCTACCGAAGTGAGTTCAAGGCCAGCCTGAACTGCATAGCAAGACCCTGTCTCAAAAAGACAAAAAAAAAAAAAAAAAAAAAAAAAAAAAAAAAAAAAAAAAAAAAAAAAAAAAAAAAAAAAAAAAAAAAAAAAAAAAAAAAAAAAAAAAAAAAAAAAAAAAAAAAAGACCTCTATTAAGCCTGTGTGTTTTGTATGCATAAGAGAAGCTTGTGAGTATTGTCAGTACATTGAAGGCATGGATAATGGAAGAAAACTTAGAAAAGAAAAAAATAGATTGTGAAAAATGTAACAAAAGGGAGACAAGGTCCAGTGAGATAGCTTAGAGTTCTAAAGCACCTGAGCACCTGTTTGGCAAGCCTAGGCAACCACAGGGACCTCGGTTTGATCCCTGGCACCACATACTGCGCCAGCCCCACCTCCAGGACAGGCTGAGCCAGCCATAACTAACTAACTAACTAACTAACTAAATAAATAAATAAATAAAGTTTAAATAAAAGGGAGACAATATTGAGATCAGGGTGAAGATGGGGAAAGAATAGAAAGCAAGCAAGCAAGTGGCTAGTGGTCCTCTTCAGCATCTGCAGTGGCAGACTCTGTAGCAACTCCAGAGTGGACTGTGGAATGCCTGGCTGTTACCCCACAGCTCCTAGAGGGGTCAAGAGAGGGGCAGAGATAGGGCTGTTGAACCAATATCTCTCAGGAGTGCTTCTTGCCTGATTTGCTTCTGTCACTGTCGTTTGTACCCAATCTCAAAAACACAAAACAAAACAAAAAAGATTCATTGATCAAGGTGGCTTGAATGGTGGGTCAGGATGGTTCTCTCTTTGACTTTCACTGGTGATAAAAAGAGGAAAATGTGAACGTATAGCTTAGAGGGCTGAAGTCAGGAAACTTTTAGCTACACAGATCTATAATACATGTCTTTACCTTATTGATAAGAATGCCAAATGCAACTGTAAAAATAGCATGGATTGGTAGACAGCATGTGTTGCTTTCCTTTCTTCTGAATTTTCTGGTACTCCAAGATGAAAATTCAATTAACTTGGCACTTTTTTTCCCTCACATCAAAATTCATTTTTTGCTTAAGGCCTTATTTACTCCAAATTATTGCAACAATTTTTATATATTATTTTAGATTTTTAAACTAAAAGGTAATTTATTCAATAGATATTCCTTCCATTAAAATTGCTACTGTTGTCACTGTCTCTGTTATTATAACCATGAGCAATGGTTTATTAAAAACTCAGTGCTTTGGACTGCCTGCTTGTTGCACCAGCTTATTTATATTTTTCAACTAATTTTTGATTCCTAAAAGTTTATACAAAAAAACCTGTAATGTTCTCCAGATCATTAGTTAATAGTGGCAGGGCTGGAACCCATGCTCATGTCAGGTTCTAAACCTTCATTCAAATCATTGTCGTGCAAGGAGTAGAGATAAAACCCAAAGAGAAAGGAAACAGTAGTCAAATTAAACCTTGTCCCCTATTTTAAATTTTAATGTGAAAATCCAGCAAAATAAACAGCTCTAGTGCTAGTGGTATTCGACATTTTATACAGAAATTCTCAAGTCACTGATCAGAATCATGTACGGAATTTTCACAGGCTGTGACCAAGAAACTGTGGGATGGGACCAAGGGATCTGTAGTGTAAAACACAGAGAAATTCTCCCGATTCTGAAATCCAGTGTGCTTCATGAGCTACCATTAACATTTAATTAATTGGAGCGATAACGTATGAAAGGGTAAAATAATGTCAAGTAGAAGGAGTGGGAGTTGGAAAAAGTTGTTTGATATGTTTGGTTTATCTGAAGTTTAGAAAAACATGATTTCTACAAAAAATTATCATTAGTTTTAGTCTCATCTTGAATAATATAGAGTATCATGAAAACTTACCAATGTAGGTGGCCTTACATTTCACAGTATCCTCAAGCTGACATTATTAGTCGGTCTGCTAGCCTTTCAAATAACTCACTAAAGTCCTCTACTTGCTGTATGTATGAAAAGCAAACATAGCATCACCATCACCACAATCATCTTTATTATCATTTTAAGTTAGAGTGATTAGAACTTTGCTTAAGCACTACATGTGTGGTCTCTTCACTTGTTTGCTTTATTTTATTTTTCATGTATGTATTGAGAAAATTGGATTAAGGGACCTGAATATTATGAAAATCCACAAATACAAGATCTTCAGATATTCTCCTTTACTACTCAATTGTCTGGAGGCATTTTTCTTTAATTAGGAATTACATATAGAATTGAATATAGACCCACAACTTTAAAGACGTGTTCAAGAATAATCTTGAACACGTCTTGCTGGGAAGACTACAGGCTCCTGTCTGAAATCTATATGTACAGAGAGCCTCGAGGATTGAAATAGTCTGGGGCATTCAGCACTGGACAGCTGAAGAGTGGGTAAAGGTTGCCTTGCCTCACTCTGTCAGCCTGTCATTTTAATGAACATCAAAATCATTCCTTTGCCAAATAGGAAAGACAAAGATCTCCTTACACTGAGAAGGCATCCTTCCTGAAACAGAACCTGACTGTCTCAGTAGCCAGTTTTAGTTGGTAAAAGTTTCGCTCCCACCTGCTACTTGCAAGGACTTGCATTGCCAGAATTCTGTGACTTCTCCTGTCCTTGATTATAATATAAGTGAAAATCTGCCTTGAAAAGAGAAACATATTTTACATGATTTACAGTCTGACCTTAAGATGCTCTTGATGGCATGTCTTAAGGAAAACAAGAGTGGTTGTTACCAGATAGGTTGGGTTCTCTCCTTATTAGAAGGGTTAAAATAAATATTCTTCCCCTTCAGTGCCTTCCTAGCATTGCTCTGGCTGATGAAAAAGGGGAGATGGGAATGTTGGACTGAGAGTTACGAGGAGCAAATGCAGAGAGGACACCCACTTTCCTCTAAGCCAGTACACATCAGTGAGGTATGGTGAGAAAGGCAAGGAAGGAGGTACCAGAGAAGGGTTCACTAGGCATGGGAAGACTTTACAGCACAGGCCAGCCATACAGTATCCAGGAGCAGTCTTGTCTGGTGGACTACATATTCCAGCAACAGTAGCAGCTCATTCTTTCGGCCAGCTTATTGCAACCAGATGTCATTTACAATTAAGTCATTCAATCACCTTCTTTGTTCTGATGCTCAGCCCTCTAAACTCATCTTTGATCACATATTCTTCCCCTGGAAGAAAGACATTGGCCAGGCTACCAGGCAGAGTGGGAGATTTTTGTCACAATGTAAAGTAATCAAGTATCATTCTTTTTAAAATGTTCATTCAGATAAAGAGCAAATATAACATTTTATATTTACATTGCATAGGAAAACGGACCATTTTGCTAATCATAGCGATTGCCTACAATTGTAGCTATTTAAATTTATTGAAATAATTCTAAATTCAAAGTTAAGTTCTTTCAACTCATACATGCCAAGTATACCAGTACCTTGTGAATATCAAAAACAATGAGCACCAACGTCGTTCGTTGGAAAGTGTGTGGAGGCAGGCAGCAACATACACTGACTGGCTCACCAAGAACCAAACAAATGAAGAGTCCTGGGAAAATGTTTCCCATCAAAACTCATTGCATGTCAAATTTGATGAGATTTAAGGCTTCTGAGTACTAAGGTAGGACTGCACTAAGGAGTCCTACATGGTAGCGGCTGACGTTCTGCACTGCACAGACGGTTCTATTATCACAGAAAGTTTTGTAAGGAAGTCTGGATTAGGGAGAAATTCTCAATTCCTTTAGCTAATCACAGGGGAGAATTGCAGCAGCATAAGTAAACCTAGCTGTGCCGTAGTTTTTCTGTAAAATAGAAGAAAGATATTGTCGAGGAAGCCAGAATTATATGGTCATTCTAGTATAACTGCTAATTGATGCTTTATAAATGGAACGAATAAGTGTTCATACATTTAAATTGATGTAAATAACAATGTTGATTTTCAGTGAGTCATGTAGTAAATCTATTTAATAATTTCAAACACCTCCATTTTTCCTACAGCTTTTCTGTAAAAGGAGACAATGAGACAATGAGAAATAGAGAAAGAATGTCCTCAATCTTGTTAAAGAATTACAGGCTACTGTAAATTTGTAAAAAGGGCTATTACTAAATATGAACTCTAAAATGAGTCAAGCTTCACCAGCAAAAGAACTCATGATGATATCTGACTTTTGTGTGCTGTTTCCTGAACTGCTTTCACATGCATTCTCTAATTTGATGCTTAAAATAGCTCTGTAAAGTAGATGGGGGAAGAGTGTGCCTTATCATCCCTGTTGTAGGAAAGCTAATTTACTTGTTTAAGTTTACAGTGGTGATATTAGTGATTGAATCTGAGCTTTGGACTCCTATATTTGTATTTTCTTCTGTTCTAGCACACTGTGTCAATTATCAGGACAAGTAATGCATTTGGAAGAAAGTCAACAATAAAAATGCAATAAGAATTTTGAGAATTTAGAGTCATGAAATACAGACTGAGAATATTGTTTGGTATGAATGAATCAAGTGCACCAGAGCCTTTGAAAGTCACAGGGAGATTAAACTGCTCTCTCATTATCTCTTGCTATGTGACTTACTAACAGGAAGTAGATTGCACGCATTCTTCCTTTAACAGACCACACACTGAGCTCTTACTACATGCTATGCTTGGTAAGCAATGGTGCTTGTAGAGCAATGTGACCTATCCCTTGATTCTAGGGTTCCATGTTTCTATGGTGGAAGAGATGCATATGAGTTAGTGTGCTTTGACACAGATGGCAGGGTGGGGTTTATTGTGAAATGCTTTGACAACAAAAAGAAAGAGGTTGTCAGTTCTGTCCAGTGAGATGTAGTCATGAGAAAAACTTTATAATTTGTATAGGCGACACATAAGCTCTCAGTGAAAATTAGGAGTTTATTGGTAAGTTTTTAAAGGGCGGAATAATACCCAGATAAGAAATGAAATAAAGTTATATTCATCTAAAACAAATAAAACTAGTATATTTTGGTGTGCTGCTTTTGGAATTAAATAAAATCATTTCCATCATACGATAAAATGATGACAATGAGAGGTTGGCACCTCCTCCTCATAATAATGCTCTGTGTCAGGTTCAGTTAGGACGGACATTATACTCATTGAGAAACTAAGGCTCTGCAAGAAGGAGAAGTTTATACCAAATCTCTGACACCTGACGCAATCACTGTACAATTGTGCAGAAAGTCCAGCAACTAGCCACCTAGTGATGATAATGCCATATTGTCTGTTATGTAATGTTTTTCTTTTTAGGGTATGTGTCGTAATGATTTCCCAGGTCACACTAATATTGTCTATAGGTGCTATTTAAATGCTATGAGAACAAAATGTATTGATAAATAATGATTTGTTTGGCTGGTGTCTTATTGTTTTTTCTCATTGTTAAATATTAAGTTGACTCTAAATTTTTGCCATTTTGAATAACAACACTTTACTATTTTTGTAAATCAAGACCTTCTTTATAGGTCTCATCCAAGAGAAAGTGTCCCTGTGACATCTCTGCTACTACTACCATGCTCCAAAGTAGCCCTAGAAGGCAAGGACATGTGTGAAATCCACTCCACTTTGCAGGAGTCACTTGGATATCATCTCCAGCATATAGAAGAGTGCAGCTTGCAGCCTTCTGTAGACCGACAGATCCAGACATCTGCTCACCCATAGCATATTGTGAAGGACCACAGTTTAGTCTTAATATTAACCTAAGAAACATAACTGAGCACGTAAACAATCTGAAATGCTACTACCCATCTGAGTAGGGGTGACTTTTTGGTTATCTGCTCTTGTGGACAGCATATCACATTACTTTGTGAGAGAATCCTGGCAGGTTTTGATGGCTTTGCACTAAGTCACACTTACCCTAAAGTAGCCGGAAGGTCTGAGTTAAATTGTGAGAGCTTTTGTTTCCCCTCCAAAGTAAATTTATTCACCTAAATAAATGCAATTAAATTATTAACCTTTACTTGACCCATTCTGTTTGTACATCTCTTGTCCATGGTGATGGCCTCCATTTAAGGGAGAAACCTAGAAATGCTGAGCATGAACAACGCACACCCTTCGGTTTTAAAAGGTTCATTTCTCACTCTGCTTTGGATTAACAATGAGTTGCAGTTCAAAGCCTGCCCTGCAGGGAAGCTCATATACCCTATCATTTAAAGGGCCTCAGATGGCTCTTGGGAAACTTGGTAAAGCATTCTATTTGGAGACATGCCTGCTGATATGACACATATTTTTATCGTTATGCCTCTTTAGTGCTGGGACATAAAACCTGTTTTCACTCAAAATGTGCCTGGTTTCAGAAAATAGGACAAGAGACATGCAGAAAATCGTGATCCTATTATTATATATTATGACTTTTGTTTTATAGTTCTCTTTTCCAACTCATCTCTTTCCCTTGTAGTTGTGAAGTCTGCACAGCAATGTTTTCTGAACTTTTCCTCCTCTTAGCATAGGGTGATGTGCAGCTTGCAGATCGCACACTTCTGATGCTTGTGAAGCTCTCATTAGCTATTTTACCTGCATCAGACCCTGTAAGTACCTGTGAGAAGACATGCAATGCCTCTTGTCTTTCTTCTCATTAAAACCATCAAGTAGTCAACATTCCAGAAGCACTGATTATGTGCTCAGACTTGTCCTACTTGGGGCCAAGAATGCATGGACACATGAAAAGGATGTGGACCTTGACTTTTGTCATTCTTTCCATAGATGATTACTCCTTGCCGAATCTTATAGAGATGAATAGTCTCCACTTTCTCATTTACAAGATTATAATCTGACTACGAGGTCATCCATCCCTTCATCCTGTCTCTTCTCTTCTCGCTGTCTGTCTGAGGATGCTTCTTTCACGCTTCCCTCCACACAAACACCTCTGCTTCAGGCTAGAGACCAAACACTGGAACTGCGTGCATGTGCCAGGGTCTTTGCAGTGTATGACGCAGTACCTGAGATGTGTTAGTCTTTCAATATGACTTGTTACATAAATAAAAATACTAGCTTCTACAAAAGCTAATAAGCTGGGTGTGGTGGTGCATGCCTGTAATCCCAGCACTTGGGAGGCTGAGGCACAAAAGTGAGCCCAAGACCAGCCTGAACTGCACAGTGAGACTCTGTCTCAATAAATAAATAAATAAATAAATAAAAGAAAGCTAATAATCTATATGGAAGCTTAGAAATGAACTGTTTAAATTCAAAACTTCAAAAAACTGCAAAACCAAACATGAGATTAAAAGTCACTAAAGGTATGTGTTCAATATGAGGAACAGGTATAATATTTATTTAGGGCTGCAGAGATAGCTCAGTGGTCTAAGTGTCTGCCTAGGCAAGCACAAGGACCCAGGGTTGCTCCCCAGTACTGCATGTAGGACCAACCCTGCCCCAAGACAGTCAAGCCACCAGTCATCAAAATCAAGCCTGGTGGCATATGCCTGTAATCCCAGTACTGGGGAGGCAGAGACAGGAGGATCATTTAGGTCTGAGCTGTGTGGTGAGACCTAGTACCAAATACATAAATACTATATATATATATATATATATATATATATATATATATATATATATATATAGTATTTGACTCTACTATTGAATTTCCTCAATTTGAGTGATGAGAAGTTTTGGATTTGTATCAGGCTTAAGACTGCTCTTGTTTTATTTGCTCCTGGAAAGTCATTTTCTTCCATTGTCTCCAGTGGTCTCAATAATTTTATTCCCATGGAGAGATAGCTCTGTAGCACAAGTGCCTGCCTGGCAAGTGCAAGGTCGTGAGTTCGAACCTCAGTCCCGCAAAACAAAACAAAACAAAAAAGATAAATAATTTTATTCCTTAATATTCCACTTCAAAACTGACTCCACTAGGGTACTTTCAAAATACCTACATAACTGTGATGGTTGTGTATAATATGATTTTTGTAAAATTAAGTTCCCTTTGGTATTTTGCACTTGTACTTTTTGCCTTTTGTGTGTTTGTGCTGTCATATCAATGTTCTCTGTGTGTCTCTGAATTTCTTTCTGTCTCTACTGCTACCCCTCCCTCTATGTCTCTGATTTATATTTTATTTTGGGGTGTGTGTGTGTGTGTGTGTGTGTGTGTGTGTGTGTGTGTATGTGTGTGTAATTTTTAGGGAAGGGTCTACAGGGTGTTCAGGGTCTCACTACTAGGTCAGACTCATAGTGATCTGCCTGTTTACAGCCTCCCAAGAGCTGGGATTACAGGTTTGTGCCACCATGCCCAGTCTCAATTGCCATCTCAGCATGCTCTGGGGGTGGAGCCAGCACCACAGGCCCGGGGCTTGAACCCCCAGCCCTTGCACTGGCTTGCAGGTGTTTTAATCTGCTCAGCTGTTTAGCTGGCCTTTATATTTTATTTTGATCTGAAGGAGATGGAAGATAACAATGGAAACAGGAATGAGAAATGAGATTAGAGGTAGTAGTTAGTTTGGGTCAGCTTCTTTTATGATTCAAAAAATCTTGCTTCAGAGTGTGGAGGTTTCTAGAAATTTGTCATTCAGTGTGAAATGAAGCAGGTTGTGGTAAACCATTCAGTGCTCTGGTCCAGCTTTGGGGACCCATAAAGGTTCATCACTTTTCTGTTCCCTCCATTGATATATTTGTGTAAATGTACTGGTTCTGAAAAAAAAAAAATCTTTCTGATCTTTCAATGAGTATTGTAAAGTAGGAATGGAATATATTATGCACCAAGCTTCATATCTGCATGTAATTCTTTGTACCTGATACTGGGATTGAGAGGGACACTGGAACTTGGTATCTAAAAAATAAAAGTAAAATATAAAAATATTTTTTATATCAAATTAGCATGGGATATCTCCTACCATGCTCAACTTTTTAAATAATTTTTTAATTTTATTTTATTTTTTTTCCTTGTTTCAGAACCTTTGTTTGTTTATTCACTCATTTTTATGGCTGGCTCAGCCCGCCCCAAGGGCTGGCGCAGCATGTGGTGTCAGGGATCGAACCGTGGTCCCTGAAGCCGCCCAAGCTTTCCCAAGCAGGCGCTTTAGACCACTGAGCCATCCCGCCGGGCTCCTCAACTCTTTAAAAAAAAAAAAAAGTACACCTTTTGTGGCATATTCATCTTGTCTTCTCATTTTCGTGGAATCTATAAATTAGATTTATCTCCTTTCCATTTTCTGTGAAGAAAATAGAGACAGAACATTTTGTTTTTGTCTTTGCATTTTCTATCTGTAATATCTCAGGATAAATTTCCCCTCATGCTACTTGACTTCACAAGAATGTCTGCCTTAGGTTACATCGACACTACAGCCAGAGTTCAGGGCTGGTTGCCACTCATTAGTTAGTATGTTTGGGCTCCTGATAATCTTTGTGGCCAAGGAACATATGCAAACTCATTTTCCCTGACTGCTTACTGGAGAAATTTTCTAAAATATGGATCTGACCTTCTCCTTCACTTGCCTAAAATCCTTTGTTTTGTGCTCAGCGTGGATCAATGCTTGTGTGACCTGTTGGCCTGTGCGTCCCTGTGACCTCTCCTCTCCCACAGCTACATAGCCTAACCCTTCTGCTAACTGCTTATATTTGAACTCCAGCTAATCTGGTTCACTTCTTTCCATGTCCTGAATGCCATGCTGCTTCCCAATATACTTCTTATGTTTTCCTTTGTATGAAACAGATTCTTTCTCATTTCTGAACGTCCATCTGGCTTTCACAGTCTGGGAGAAGCCCCTGTGATGCTGAACTTCCTTTTCACCCTCAAGCTCCACGTCATTATGCATGCCTTCCTCTTCAGCGCTCCTGCATCCTGCCTAGTTTTCTATGGTTATAGGTATATTAAATTAAGGCTTTTATCTGGTTGCTTTTCTTGTAACTAACTAACTGTAGACTCTCTGGAAGCAGAACTTGTCTTATTTGTCCGCAGGACACAGCACTTAGCAGCAATCCTAGGTCTTTGTTGAACTTCCAAGAATATTCTACCAAATAAGCCAATCAAGTTAAGTTAGCCTAGAGGGAAGAAAATATGCATGTTATTAACCATGTTGCATTAATGAGGTAAGAAACACTTACGACCCCTTCACAATTATTTGTTGGAGGTCCCATACTTGCTCTCACCCTTTGTCAGATTCCTCCATAGGTCTTACACCCAGCATGTCATTTAAGTGATGCCATCACTCAAATTCCTTTGGCTGTTTTAACACCTCCATGGGCTCACACTGGCGTTTCACAGTGATGTAAGAGATAACAGCCCAAATATCACACAGCATGTAAAAGATTGCTCTGCGCATCCAGTTGTTAAATCTGCTGTGCTCTGGGCATGCCCATGCCAATCTTCACGTGCTGATTACTTGCTCACTGGATTAGTGACTGTAACATTTTTTATTAACCTCTGTGTATACTTCATAAGCCTTTACTCCAGGCCATGCTCAGATCATGAAGATGCCACGAATCCCTGAGATGTTGCTGAATATCTATTGCCATAGTTTTTACCCATATGGAATAATTCAGAGCTCTTCAAATTCAAGGGGAGTCAAATAAGATTTTTTTTCTCTTCTATTTATTTTCATCTTAGACACAATAGACTTAGGAATACAAACAAAAGGGAAAAAAATCTGCTTATTTGTAGGCTTACATGCCACAATATTTGTAGTCATAACCACACATTCTGTTCTTTGGTGCCAGGTTAGCTAGTTGCATCAAAATCTGCTTCTTTGTTGCTTATAATTTGAAATTTTAAAAAAATGATGCACATCTCAAATTCTTCTCTAAACTTTCATGGCAGGTGACAATATTTTCAAAATGACTTCTGTAGTTGCTTAATTCTAGTCAGAGACAACTTGACATTTCAGTTACTATTTACTCTCTTAGGGATGAAACCAGGCATTTTTATACTATTGAAAAGGTTGTTCTAGTTGTTTCATTGGTTGATGTCCATTGACACAGATTAATTCCAGAAACCAGAAGACAAAAAATACACTTGGGACATATGAAATTTCTAAATGAGAATCACTCAGAGAAAGTTTCTATTACATGACTGGGTCTCGGTTATCGATATTTCATTTCAGAATGCCTTCCCCTTCCTTGAGCGATTGCCTCAGTCTCTATAGTAATCAGTACTGATTTAGTAGTTGGAGCCCTTAAGCAGTGTCTGTTACAGAGAAGAAACCTCCTGTAGGACATCCGCTCACCCTCTCCCCATGGAGCTCCTGCAGGTGGTGGACTTATGGGTAGATTTCCATCATCGCCACATGGCAGCTATCAGCAATGCTTCTTTAGCAAGGACCTTGAGTAGAGGGCAAGGAGAACCACTAGGCTGGCAGCACTGTCATGGTCACTTTGGGTCAAGAACTGTTGTGGTTTGTCTCCAGGTGCCTCCCCACCCCCTACACAAAGCCTCATGCAGTCATGGGCTGGGCTTATGGACTTTGTAATTAATTCATGATCCACTGAGATTATCGGTGATCCAAGGCTGAGATTATGGGTTATCCAAGGCTGAGATTATGGGTCTGAGTACTGCTGAGATTATGGGTGTAACTGCTACACTCAGCCTGAGGAAGATAGCCTGAGTGTAACATAAGAGACAGAGAGGCAGACTTCCCCTCTGTAGCCATTGTTGCTGCTACTCTTCCCATTTGTTCTCTGCTCTCTGCTGCCACCATGATAGGTTGCTGTGTGCCATGTGCCTCTCTGCCTTAGAGCCAGCTGACTATGCACTGAAACCTCCAGTGACTGTGAGCAAATAAACCCTTCCTTCCTTCATTTGGGGTGTTAGATATTTGTCCCAGAAACAGGAGAAGAGTAACTGAGACAGGAACCTATTTTGATTGATATCTGGCACTAAAATTTCTTAAAAAAAAAAAAAATCAAAAAAAAAATAAAAAATAAAAATTAAAAAAAAAATCATACTTTTATACTTTTATTCTAATCTATTTATTCACCTTCCAAAGTTTCAATTTCATGGCTTGCCAGAAATTATTTTTAATATGAATAAATGTATGAGGACTGGGACCCAGTTACATTTCCACTGACTCATTCAGTGAAATGCATAAATCTCAAGACATTAGTGGAGATACCTCCCACTCCATTCAACATGGATGACTTTCTCAAGTACAATTTTGGGGAACACTTACACTCTTGCAAATCTGTACAAAATATACCTTTTTCTAGGGCACAATTGGAAAGTTTATTGCTACAGTCTGCTATTATCTTCCTTGGTCTCCCTCAGTGGATAATAGTGGGTTCTAAGTCTCTGTTTCAGATTCTAGTTTATTTTTCTTTGTTAAGTGAATAGAGTTAATCTTTCTCTGGAGTTCAGAATCAATTAGTATTAGTAATCAGTTTGGTTGTCAGAGGGTCATCTTACTAGCTGAAGCCTACAAGTAATTTTATGCTTTAGTTTCAGCCCCAATGAAACTTTATTTTCAGGAATATGAGTATAGTTTTTATGTCATATTTCTATACTTACATTTTCATTTCAATGGCTATATTTGCACTAAAAAGATCCGTTTATAGGTGATACCAATTTTTGAAATATTAAAGGTATTACTTTAAATCACAGAATATACGAAAAATGTATTCAATACTAACTTTCATCATTTTCAAGTGGATTAATATTTGTATGCATGAGGTGAATAATAAGATATTAACTTATATTATGTTACTTTTTCTTTTGAAATTTGTTAAAGTGGATGCAGAAATCCTGAAAAAGTTTTCTTTTCCTACGAGTCCGGAGTATTGCTTTTTGAGGTTAGACTGGCCTTTCAGCTTACGAATTTTTTATTCAATGTGTGATGAGATGAAGAGAATTTTCTAGATTTTAGATAGAACACATCATTACTGCAATTTTATGTGATGCTATTTATGTTACAAATCAAGCTAGTGGGAGAGAGAGAGCAAACTCCAAGACCCTGAGCGCTTGTCCAGTGCTTCCTCTGCAGGATTAGACGACACTGCATGTCCCATTTGGTCCACGGTGTAGCTCTTGGGAAGAGGAGCCAAGCTCGTTCTTCTGCTGACATCTTTGCCTGAGCGAGGAAAGAGGATCGGGGGCTGCTGCACAGCCAGACGCACTTTCTTACCTCTGCCAAATGGATGCAATCAAAAGGCTCCTTGGACACAGAAACTAAATAATGGGCCTGTGTTTTTCTTTGCAGTGCAGCAATATTTACTGAACCCAACAACTTCATTTCCTTCAGTCCTGTTTCCTTAATGGCTGGCTTCAGGGTGGGAGGTGGGAAGAGAGGAAATGAGGAATTGCTGAGCTGGACTGGGGCGACACTGCTAACAGATGGCCTTATTAGAGACACTTTCCCTAGGCCTAAGTGAAGCCTTTTTTGTCTTAGTCTGCATGAAGTTGGTCGTTTTCCTGAGCTTTCAGGCTTAGTGCTTTCTTGACTTATGACTGTAGTTGCAGCGAGCCAGTAGGTTTCCCCACTGGCTTCTGGTTTTCTGAGGCATGCTGAGGGCCCCGCGTCTGCGCACTTCTCTGCAGAGCATTTGTTTCCCTTCTGAGCTACAGGCCTTAGGCACCAACAGCTGCACATGAAGTCCTCTGAATCTCTGCTCTTAGGTTGGTCCAATTCTGACTTGGTCCATTGGTCCACTGGTTTGTACAGCTGGGAAGCCGGGAACACATTGCAGTCTCAAGAATCATATACACAAACCTAGAAACTTCCATATATATGATAAAGAGCCAGCCCAACTAAAAGGTGTCCTGTTGTTATTTGTTCACTATGCAGTTCAAATGTATGAAGTTCAAGTTCATTTAAATATTTCTGAATGTATAGCAACTTTTTCTTACTACGAGCTTTTTTTTTTAAATTTTTGTACCAGGAATTAGTTCAGGACCTTGGGCTTTCTAGGAAGGCACTGTGCCACCAAGCTATATCCTCTTACCTGTACAAACTTTCTCTATCAATGAGTACAGAAAAAGTGATCCTGGTCCTGCTTCATTCTATAGTAACTGTTCTTTTTTTCATAATATTGCTCAGGATTTATTCTCATCAATTCTGCTTTTAATATATGAATTGTTGTCTTCTAAGTGCTACACAGACTTTTTTGCACATCTATAGTAACCCTTCATCCACCTGTAGCTGAGGTTTTTAGATGAATTCAGTCATTGCGCTCCTATTTTGTCCTATCTCTCAGTTCACCTTCACGTGGTGGTCATTCCTTAGGAACACAAAGGGTGGAAGACTTGGACGAAGGAGACTGAAGACAATAAGCAGATTGAGGCTTAGCAAGATGCTGTGTTCCGAGTCATTTACATAAGGTCACTCCTGTTGCTTAAAATTAAAAATCAAAAACAGAAACAGAAATAATTTTAGTTTCATTCTTTCCCCATTCCCTATGCTCTTTTCCTCAAAAGCCCTAGAAGTAATTGACATTACTGGCATATCAGGTTAGGCATTGTGCAGTATTGAACAGCTCCTCAAAGAGAGACTAGGTCTCTATTTGCACCTTGCCACAAAAAAAAAAAAAAAAAGAAAGAAAGAAAGAAAGAAAGAAAATCTAGACACAGAAGGGAAGCTCTAACTTTACCAGCAAATAAAACAGTATCTCTAGATAAGCTCTTACAAATTTTATAAAGTGTAAATGCTTAATTAAACTCAACTTTAAAATGACTTCTATCTGCAACATGAAGAAAATCAGAAAATAAAATGAAACTCTGCCTTGAAATGAATTCTCCATACATAGACAGTACGCTTTAAGTGATAAAGAAATAATTTATGGAGCTATTTTTCTCCCAGTGCTGCAGAATAATGACCACATCTTGAAGGACAGAGAAGACAGCATATGCATCCATTTTCTGTTTAGCAGCACTATCCAAGACACACTGAGCTCTGTGCTCTGCCTTTCTCTTTGGCCCCAACTCTGGAAGTCAGAGACCCTTTCTACCTTCTGGTGCTTTTACATTTGAGTGTGCACAGCTCTCCAACAGTCAGGCATGTAGGAACAAGCGGATATAAGGCTGCTGGTTTTAAATCCGTGATTTATTTTTACTAAAACTATTCGTGATTTTGGGCAGAAAACCAGTGAAGGGAACAGAAGGAGGGTCTTTCCCTTCTGTCCGGTGGCTCTGCAGGGATTTCTGTCAGAACCAGAAAAGAAACATCAGACAGAAGGCTTCTTTAGCTTCCAAGAGATAGTAAGTCAATTGTTGTATTATATTTTATGTATCTGTGTCTGCAACAAAAGTACAGTGGAGTGTGAGGTGGGTTTATAGATAGATACTTAGGTAGTGATAAAGAGAAATAGCACATACATCGAAGCATTGTTGAAGAAGCTTGATTTTGGAAGATTATGTGCTGGCAGACATGCTACACATAAGGAAGATAAATTAGACTGAGCCAAAAAGCAAGGGACCCATTATGACCATGGAATTGTGGATTCTAAAAAAGCAAATGGGGGAAAAGGCAAAAGTAGTGGCTGGTGATACATTGCTGAAAAAAAACGTTGAATTGAAAGTTAAAGAGCATGGGCAATAATGAAACATTGTAATTTTATCCCCTAGTAAGCCCAAAGGACACATACTTAGTTCTGAAAGGTGTCACCGTTTTATTTTGTTATATACCAAGAAATAAGTGTATAGAGAAATTAATTGAATTTTATCAGTTCTCATAGCATAGTATGTCTGAATCCTTTATTTTTTTCTGTTTTTTTATTCCAGAAAGATGTTTCCAGGATAAAGGTGAAAAAATAAAATAAAGGATTAAAATAATAGTTGATCAAATGATAGTTTTCAGTCATCATGCAGAATTATTTTTAGAAGATACCCTCTGTCATATGTGTGGTCTGTGATGTTCCCTGCCATGATTTACTTAGCACAAATTACTTTTACCATCCCAATGATACCAAATCCTTGAGAGTTACATGGTGTCTTCAAGATTTTAATGACCCTGCATAGAGTAAGAATAATTCCTATGGATTTGCAGTTTTATATTTTTATAGTTTTATACTCACGATTTTTGACTCTGTTTTCTATCCATATATCCCAACTATCTTTAGCTCATTTTCAGTTTAGATGCACTAGTTAGTCTCTTCACTAGGAATATTCAAAGCATTTTCCTTTTTTGTAGACTGTAAAAAATAAAGGTAGAACATATTACATGTCAGCTTTCTTGCTACACATTTTTAGTCCTCAGGGAAGGACAGCTGTGAGGGTGGGCTCCATGACAACTTTCAGTTTAGGCCTGCCCTTGAGCCTGCCACCTGGGGCTTGTCACTTAAGTTTTAGTACTGTTCTATTTATTACTTTTTAAATCTGGGAAATAAATAGATTTGACTACCTTTCCAGGATGTTTATTATTACGAATGATCTCCATAGCACAAAGGCTATGTCTTCAACTTTACCCTAGAGGCCTAACATAACACCTGTGAGATGGAACCTCAGTACAGTGTTTTCAAAGGTCTTCTGGTGAGATAGATCAGCAGACTAAGTGCCTGCTGGGACAAGAGCAAGGTCCAGTGTACCATCCCAGGACACCCAGGTTCCATCCCTGGTATCACATTCCACATGGGCCCCGACCTTGGGTGCAGTGAGCTGGCCCCTGAGGCCAGGCATGGTGGTGCATGCCTATAATCCCAGCACTGGCGAAGCTGAAAATACGAGGATCGTTATGGGTCAGAGCTGCGTAGTGAGACCCTGTACCAAATACGTAAAAAAAACCTTTTTGTACACTTGACACATGAAAGACTTTCTGTACAGAGAAAGCAAACAGTGGTTGAGTCAATGTAGGTCATTCTCCTTGTGGATTGCTTGTGGGATACTTATTATAGTAAAATAAAGTGTTTAGGATTAAGGTAACATGTAAAATGCATGGCTTTGGTTTTCTGGTACACCTGAGAGGAAAGTCTTTTTATGTTCTAAGTAGGAAGTTAGCTAAGAATGTAGGTAGAAACTGCACTCTCTTCATTACAGGTCCTTTGCAAATTGATTTGTTTTATCCATATGACCAGGTTGCCCTCATAGTCACACTCATTTCATGAAGGGGTCTGGATGGTTCAGTTCCTCCAAGTCCTCCATATAGCCTTTGACCTTGAGACTTATATAAAAAAGTATGCTTTATTCTAAATTGGATCTTAATGTTGCAGCCTAACAAATATAGGCTTCATAATGTGCTATTCTAGAGACACTATAATACTGTAGTCTACTTGTCTGAGGTCCGAAGTTTGGGAGAGTGTTACATTTCCACACATGGTATCTCATGTGTGCATTAATTTGCATAGCAAAATACCTCCTTTTATGATTGGGGAAGGTTTATAGCAACGTGTTTGCCCATGGTTACTGTCATGGATCCTTATACAATTAGGAAACAATGCATAGGGGACAGGCAACCACTTTGCCATGATAAGAAAAGGATTTCATTATTATTAATCTAATGGAGATGAAACTCTAGAAAACTAGCTAAAGGACATGTTAACATTTTCTTCTCCTAATTTCTCTATTCAGCTTCCTCTACTCATGGTGTCCAGGCATTGAAACTGACCATAAAATAGAAAGGCTATACCTACAGAACATCATAGTTATTTATTTATAATTTCAGCTTGATTTTTTTTCATCTTGAAGGAAAATAAATTCTCAAATCTTACAACTTTTAAATAGATCACCCAGATCAGTCCAAGAAATATGGACCCATTGATGGGTATCACCTGATATTGAAATAATGCAGTCTCTGAGAATCTGATCATCAAGTTATCACTGTACTCAAAGTTCTGCCAGGTGTAAATAGAAAGCAGGAAAGTGATATTCCCCTCTCTGCATTTCTTCTAATCATAATTTAAAATTTCTTAAATGTTAGCCATGTATATTTTCAGAGTAGGAAAATGAATAATGTCAATTCTGAACACCGTCACCCCCTCAACTGCAACAATATAATTTAGTGTCCTGGTTACTACCTTCTCTTTCTCTCTCTCTGTCTCTCTCTCCTATATCTACAGAGTGTTTAGGATCACTGCTATATCAGACTTGTAGTGATTCACCTATTTTCAGACTCCCAGGAGCTGGGATTACAGGTGCACCCCACTACACTCAGTCTCAATTGCCATCTCAGCGCACTCTTAGGGGCAGGCGTGAGGACAGCATGGCAGGCCTGGGGATTGAACGCCAACCCCTGAGCCTGTTTGCAGGTGCTTTAATCCACTGAGCTATTTGACTGGGCCTACCATCTTATTTATTATAGTACCCCATCACTCTAGTGTATTCCACACTGGATGTCCTTATAACTTCTAAGGCTAGGAGACAAATTTGGTTCTATTAGTTTATTGTTTCTCCTCCTCTTGCCAATGAGTTTAAATTGAGCTTTAGGGAAAGACTGCAAGAAGAATTCTACAGCTGTAAGAGCTCCTGTAATCTACCCTATAATCAGCACCAATGGTGTAAGGCTTATTGGTAACAAATTGAACTTACAGGCCCACCCTCACAGACCACCCCCCAATACTCAGTCACTCCAGGATTGAAAGTTAAGTGGAGGTTATCTATGTTATTTGATGTGAATGGTGAAATGGCTGCCCTTATAATATCTCACAACAGATATTACCCATTGAACATACAAATTAACCTTTGATTCATAACATTTCTTAATATTTAAATTTAAATGGCAATCTAAGCCTGTAGCACTGTGTGTTACTTTTAATACCTTGAAGCACAATAGGAAACACTGATTACTATAATATTGAAATCTGTAGGAAGAGTATTTAAAAATCACTGCCACTATGGCAACCAAGAAAGTCGTTATTCTTTATTCTAAGAGTCTGTTAAATGATTTCTTTTTTACCACAGATTGATTTTCCTATGCTTTTATTCATTTTTTATGAAATGACTCTTCTGTAATAGAAGTGATTATTTATGGTGCTTCTTATTTCTGAATTTCAGAATATTCAAATGCTGTAGAAAACTGTAGTAAAACTCAGTAATCAACATTTGAAATAATGATAGTAAAATCAGGACCTAAAATTGCATAGATGTGTTGTTCTTCATTGTCCTTTGAGTGTATTCTATGAAAATCAGTGATTGACAATCGATAATCTTTAAATGAAAAGCCCTTTGTACAAACTCATTGTAGCCAGGGTTTAAAACATCAAGTAGTTGCACCGTAGCTATATACCATGGGTCTGTATTTTTAATATAAAATTATATACATTAATTTTTAACATATGTGTGAATGGCTGAAAGCTACAGATTTGGAATGATGCTCAGGAGTAAGGACATTATCTTCATTTTATCCCACATTTAATTATTCATTCATTGAACCCCTAAGTTAAACAACTAAACAAATGATATAAAATATCCAAGTGACATATGCTGAGTACTGTGCATACTTAAAATTATGTATCACCTGGGAAGAGGAAAATTGTATTTTCGTGTGTGTGTGTGTGTGTGTGTGTGTGTGTGTGTGTGTGTATTTATGTGTGTATGTGCATGCATGACTTCAAAATAATAGACACAGCTGAAAACATTAAGATATGAAACAATCCCTACTTTGTCACCTTCTCAGAATCCCATTTTCTATATTTAGCAATTTCTACCTTTTATTTTATTTTATGTATTAAGTACAGGGTTTATAGGGTCTCACTATACAGATTGGACTCTTAGTGATCCTTCCTGCATTTCAGTCTCCAATACAAGCACTGGATTATAGGCATGCACCACCACCCCGAGTCCCAATCACCATTTCAGCATGTCCTGGGGGTCTGGTCTGGCACAGCAGGCCAGTGATTGAACACTCCACCACCTGTGTCTGTCTAAGCAGGTGCTTTGGTCCACTGGGTTATCTGGCTGCCCTGCACAGTTTCTGTCTTAACTACTGTGTTGCTTGCTTCATATACCTTGCTACAATGTTTATATTGATATTAATAGTTTTATCGGATTGAGACTATTTATGGATTTCACATTAGAACAGATATCAGTTCTGGTCATTGATACCCTCTCCTATATTTTCAAATGCAGTATGATTGCAAATCTAGTCCCAATTTACTTACTAGTCATTTCTTTATGAATATTTTGTAGCTAAATTTATATTTCTATTTTTTCTTCCATGATCCCTAAAAACATTCTATATCCTACACTGTAAATGTAGAACATTTGAATTTCTGCCTATTTGCTTCCCATCTTAAAATATTTAAAATTGTAAAAGACAATAAAGCATTATTATACTGTATTTGCATATTCTTTCATAGTCTACAAAGCATTATCTTTAGGGTTACTAATAGCCTACATTAGAATTTAAAATAAAACATTTTCTGTATCTGCATAGTAACTACATCTTTCTTAAATCTCCCCAAAGTAACTGTAGTCTGGAAATGGTACTCAGTATTAAGCTCTTTATAAAATAAATTATTTTGGTAGCAGAGAGTCAATGACAGTGGACACTAGAAGTATTCTGACATCTCAGAAAATAAAATAAAGTGCATAGATGAATAATCTGTTAAGAAATTAGTGGTGCCACTGAGAAGGTGGGGGTGTTAGAAATGAGGACTTTTAGCCTGGGATTCCTACACACTCATGAAAAAAAAGGAAAATAAAGAAAGTATTTCTTCTTCTTCTTGTTAAGATTGACACAGAGGGTTCCTTCCCATATGACTTTACTTAAGGATGTTGATGTGATAGCCTTTGGAGTATTGCACATTTGTGTTTTTCTGAGCTCTACTCTTACTCAATCTTAGATTAAGTATAGTTGAGTGAACACTTTTGAGACTGCAGAGAAAGTGTATGAGCAAGCCACTTAAACTTCCCTGGAAAATGAAGGTGGGCAGCAAGATCATTTGTGAGTTCAGGCTTCGATGTTAAGTTTTCATTGTGGATCAAAAGTCAGGAGGCTAACCTAGAAACACTGAGGTTAAATAGGAGATCTTTGAACAAAATCTTACGAATGTGAAACACAGCACAAATTATAATTCAGATGTCCACTTCTGCTAGGAAAAACAATGAGAAGATTTATAGTCCCTCTTACATTTTAATAGCTAAACTGAGATTATGAACTTGTTTTTTGGTAGGACTTTATCTCTCTTTTCAGGAATGCAGCACACACTTTTTTTTTAATTGTCTTTTTGAGACAGGGTCTCACTAAGCAGTTCAGGCTGACCTTGAGCTCACTTTTATAGCCCAGACTGGTCTCAAACTCACACTGGTCCTCCTGCCTCAGCCTCCCAAGTGCTGGGATTATAAGCATGCACCACCACTCCCACATCTAGGCACACACTCTTATACTGTCTTCTCCTCATATTAGTGGTCTGTGTACATTACAAACACATTGTTTGGATTCTGTGATTCCTCTTTGAGGAGCTGTAGTTGACATCATCTTTTTTCATCTCTATGAGACCCAGGATGAAAGTTGTGAAGGAGCTAAAAACATTCCAGAAATCACATAGACTATAGAAAAAAGAACTCACTTTGCATATGATGATGTAGAAACCCAATGAATTTAAGTGTCCCACCCAAGGTTATCTCAATGCTTGGCAGGTGAGGAGAGAAAAATACCTTCCATTGTACAATTTCTGTAAGTGGTGTCATTTTCCAAGGATGATGCTCCTATCAATAGTGTATTTTAGAAGGTGACAAACTGTAATTCTTTCTATGAATTTATTTATCCTTTAGAAAGAAAACTAGACTCCATTAAAGAAGTTTCCTTTAAATAGATTTCTAAATGGTCAACCTAAAGCCTTAAAGTTGTAGGGAACAGAGGAACTGTTGGAGAGCTGATTCTGATGAGGAACAGAACTAGAGATGATATTAAGAAGAAAAACTGAAAATTATTGCATGACACCCTGCTTTATTACAATGGGAGCTCTGCCAGGCACTTTCATGCATAAGTCAAGGACTATTTCTCTCCAGAAGACCAGATTAATGCCACTTCTGAAGTATGATCTGCAAATGGATATGCTCCTTCACAGCTGAAGGCTTCTGCTCATGTTTCAAGACCTTAGACTTTGTCTAATGCAATGGTTTGTACAGAAAAATACAGCAGAGCATGAGACACATCTGTCTCATAAAGGAAAAAAAAAAAAGGTCCATGAAAGGGTCATCTTATGTGTCCAGAGTAAACCTTAAAGAGAGATCTCAGCTCTACCTGTCTACTCTAACTCAGGTCAGCTCCTACCCTGATATTGGTTGCAGCAAAACAGTTGAAAATAGCTCGTAATTTCAACAAAATGTCCATGATAGTATCATGGAATGAGGAGCTAAAAACATTCCAGAAATCACATAGACTATAGACAAAAGAACTCACTTTGCATATGATGATGTAGAAACCCAATGAATTTAAGAGTTTCACCCAAGGTTAAATAGTTTGTTAGCAACATACCTGGGCTTAGAGCCCAGATTATATGTCCAGTAGGCCAGCACATTTTGCCAAATTAAGTACAATCTGTCCATATGGCCAAACCATATGGCAGAGTCCTCAAAGACAGTTCTGTCCTCAGAAAATCCTAAATTGATCATTGTTTTCTTTTTTTAATTCTGTTTCTCATCCACATTCCCATGTATGCTAATATTAATTATTAAGGCACAGACTTATAATTTAGAGTTTGTATACACAGAAAGAGAAGTAGACTGGCTTAGGTCAAGGAAGTGAAGACAAACATACTTAGATGGATTAAAGAAAAGACATAAATATTGGCTAGTGTCCATAGCAACCAGACAAAGAAGACTTCCCTTTTGGATAGAAGAGGCTATAAAGAGACATGGTAAAGAGTCATGATATGAAAGATCTGAAATCTCAGAATCTGAAAAATAAGATTGATTATAATATGGAGAATTTAGAGACACACAGACCATATAAGAAAGTATTTGTTGTTTAGATTACTTGACACTATTAAGGAAGATGGGAGGGAACTCAATTACAAATTCTAATTTTTAATGTCTGCCTACTCCTGAATTATGTATAAGAAATTCAAGTTAATAATTCTCCCATATCAATATACGAAGTGCTCCTTTATACTAAAATAATATTACTCAATTCTTTTCCATAAAATTATCTATAGGCTACAAAGCAGGGGTCTTTTGAGCAAAAGAAGGATTTTTAATCCAACTCAAATGGGGTACTGCACAGTGTATAAGTTCACTTTATATGACAAACTCTACATAATAAGGTGATGAACGATTTGATAATCAATGTCTGTCTTTGTTATTTGTCCAGGAAATTTATAGGGATAAGTTTGCAGGTAACAAAATCAGAAAGAAAGAAAGAAAGAAAGAAAAAAGGAAGAGAAAGAGAGAAAGGGAAAGAGAGAGAGAATCATAAGA
Organism: Myocastor coypus; assembly: GCA_004027025.1. Taxonomy (NCBI): domain Eukaryota; kingdom Metazoa; phylum Chordata; class Mammalia; order Rodentia; family Myocastoridae; genus Myocastor; species Myocastor coypus. Next base: position 69,789 of record PVJA010005725.1, read on the forward strand.
TCCCATAGTTGCCTTATGCTGTTATACCGTGGTAGATTTTAGCACAGGTTTAGCATTGGTCAGTATATGTCTTAGCAAAAACTCTTTTTTTGTACATTAGTCTGAGTGAATCTCTCTCATTATAGCAAATTGCTAGGTATATAGAATTATTTTTAATATTTCCAATTCATAAATAAAACCTTACAAAACGAAGGTTGAGTTGTATTCAGAAACTATGATTTCTGATAGAATTGTCCGAGTGGCTGTGAGTTGATGCATATCAGATATATTTCTAGTGAGCCATTTCTGATTTCCAACAACGAAAACAAGATTTCTTCTGGACTTCCAGCTGGGCAGTACCACATGCAGCGGAGTTGAACGTGAAGGCTGAGGCGCTTCTGCAGGCTTTGCCTCCTTGTCTACCTGTTGGCTTATGAGAACATTTCTTTAAATTATTTTCATAACAAAGTAGGGTGTCCTATAAATGTTAGTTGATTTTCTGTTTTGCTGAAAAGCAGTGTTTTTTTTTGTTTGTTTGTTTTGTGCTACACAGAAAGGAAGTTTTGTTTGAGTAAATTAATAAAAGTAAACTTCTCTGTGGAAAGTAAGACTTTCCAATGCCTTCTATATTATGGTGCACGCTGTGGGAAACAGTCGCTTGGCCAGTAGTTTTCAAAGTTTTGAACAATGATTTGAGGAATTATGGCAAATGTTTATTTGTATGAAAGAAGAATATCAGAATTTGATGTTCTCTTTTACCTTGCCTTTTCTTTTGCTACATATGCAGTTATTTGTTTCTTCCATAAAACTTTATGCAACAGATAAATAAAACACATAGTCCTCTATGTGTAGTTTCCAACTCTAGTTGTGCAATGTATTTTAAAGTACACTGTCCCAACCTAATTCACCCATGCTTTGGGAAAGCAAGATCTAGCTCTACTATGTGTGAAATGTTTTGAACGTTTATGGAAAATTGAACTTCACTTCTCTTCATTTATTCTCAAATGAATTGACTTGTTGTTTAATTTTTCTCTTCTTAGTTTTGACAAGTCTTAAATATAGCACAGTTAATGGAAGGGTGCTGTTACATTTCTGGCCCTCTTACGGGAAATATTCCATCAGGTGGTTTGGAAACAAAAGCAAGTTTTTACTGCCTTATGCCAGTCAAATGAATTCTGCTGTGTTGAAGGCTGAAGAGATTCAAGAAGCCTGGAAAAAAATTAGCTTCTGCATATTTGGGGAAGTCAGCAAATTGAAACCTTTAGTATTTTCAGGACTTCATGGCAGGAACACCTTCAGCCTTCATGAGAATGAAAACAGCACAATGCAGTGAGGTTTTCAGTCTGCTTCTTGAAGTTGTAACTGAGAGCAGTTTCAGTGACCTGCACCCTACAGGTCCCTAGTGAAGCAGCAGCACTGTGAGAGGAAACACAAGGGGAGGGTGAACACATATTTTATTCCATTGCTTTTACTGGGCCTGGCAGGGAGAGAGTGCAGGCCAAATGGCACTTCTGCCATTTCTTCCAAAAAACGTTGTATGTTGCCCTCAATTAAAGATTCTTCCTTTCATTGGTTCTTTCTTTGAGGTATTCATACAGAATGGGAAAAGGGGGAGCAGAAAATGTGAAGGGCAGGGAGCGGGGATGGTGCTTGACTCCAAAGACAGCATTGAGCCAACACCAAAGTGGCTGTGTGCGTCTTTTCCCTCCTTTTTTTCTATTCCCTTCCCCTCCTACAGACAAAATATAGTGAAAACACCAGGGGCCTAGATTCTTCTTTCATCGCCTAAAATAAAGGGAAGAAACAAGCCTGCTTCTTTTACTTGGTCATAATATCTTACCTAATTTTCTTCAGCAGTCTGTTCTCTTTCAAGGTCAAAGTTATTAGAAATGGAGAGGAAATATCACGCTTCCTGAGTCTAAGCCAGCAGGTCTGGAATTACATAAAGTCTGAAGCTGGTGCAGTTTGCTTAGCCAAGGACGCTGCCCATTAACACTTGTGTTTGAGGGCGTAATAAGAGCTGAGTAGGAGCAGGCAGAGAACTCAGCATGGTGAGGTGAGGGACTGGAGCATCAACCCAGCACACTGATGGTGGGACTCGAGGATATGCTGGCAGGGGTACAGCAAAGCCACATAAATGGACATTGTTTTCAGCTTCTTTTTCATTGGTTAAAGATAGGATTTTTGAAAAATTGCCCCTTTGCTACATTCATGCTTTTCAAGTTTATTTTGCTAGCAGATTTCACTTTCAATGCCCTTAATATGTTAAGTCTTTGACTCCTTGTCTTCAGAGAGTATTAAATCCATCAAGCTGTAGTAAGTGATGGAAAGAGATATAAGCGAGTAGAAAAGAATAAGCATTTTATAAGTGCTTCATCTACGCCCACAAGCTCATTTGTACTGTGTGGGATCCAGAATGTTATGCCCTCAACCTACTTGGATACGGGGATCTGTGTGGATCATAAATTAAGGCCTCCAGTTTGGGAGTGCATCCTCTCATGTTACAGGGTCATGTTGTGAGAGCTACAGGTGAGCAAATCATAGTGGCATGCTAAGCAGTCTGACCCCACTTTCCTAATGTAAACATGTTATCTGCAAACATGAGCTTATAACGCTCAGGGGGCACGCTCCCCTTTGTCTGTACTCACACACATACGTGCACATTATAAACACTACCTGTCAGGAAAGCAAATGACACAAAGATCTGAAAAATACCTTACTGACTTCATGGAATTCTTGTTGGGGTCCTTGCAAGGTGGCTATGAGAGCAGAAAGGGGACCCTCACCTCGTGTGCAGAGGGGCAGAAGGGCAGAGATAGACAGAGATGAGGGAGGAACAGTTGATGGCTGACAGCATTTTAGAAACATTCTAGACCTTACTTGCTTTTTTTTTTTCTAACTTTATAGATAATAAATATGATAGCAAGGTAGGAAATGAAGAACCTGGCTAGGTCTCTAGCATTAATTTTTAATATTGGGCTCCTGTACTACTAAAACCTAGCTAGATATTAAAATTGATGTAATCTTATCCCTGTTCCCTGTTTTCACACGGTACAGATGACTTCTATAACTTTTGATCTAAAAAGTTTAAAACTCGCTATCAAGAAATGTGATGCCAATTTCTCTGTTCATCAAGGTGCATGAGCCATGGTCAAAGAGACGAAAATATAGACAACTAGAAGGCAGACATGGAGTAGTGAATTCCAGGTAAAATGATTCAAAGCCCAGAAGCCTCAGCTGAGGACACTAGCCCGAAGGAGCCACGTTGCTCTGAGCCTGAATTCCTATTGAGATCTGGCCCTTCCTGTCATTTTTAATGGAATGCTATTAAAGACAAATCTGGAGTAGTCGACCCTTCACTGCTTCCTCTTCACTTATTTATTTCTGCAGAAGGAAACCCTGTTAACCCCCATGGATAATATATTCAACAGCTTGTATCCATGGCAAGGTTGTTTCCTCAAAATTTTTGTGGGATAAATTTAGTTCACATTTGCACATATTTACACGTGAGGTCCCCTTTTCAAGGTCTTGGGCTGAACTAAGAAAGTCACTCCTGAGGCAGGATGTCTGCCAGGGCTGCAGCACATATTCCATATGCATTGCAAAGCTCCCCTGTTTCCTAGGACATGAAAAGGACATTGCCTCCAACGCCCCTCATCTCCTCCTGGAGTTTCAAAGTTAGGTTAAAACTGCTGTGAGCGGCAGGGAGCTCTCTAGCACAGAGCCCTCTGGGTCACATGGCAGACCTGGACAGGCGCCCCCACAGTCTCTGTCCTCCTTTTCCAAAGCCCTAGGGATGTAGCCTGTTTTCTTTACTCTTTTGAAGAACTCTACACTCCTAGCCTCTTTCCTCAATGGAAATACTCAGGGATGGCACATAACCTGCAGATCCTTTGGGTCCTAAGGATAATCTCATACACGTGCACAGGGCCTTTCTGTTTTGTGGGTTCTATAGCTAATATTTGTGGGGAAGAGATTGGGTTTGAAGGCAGTGGTAGGAAATGATAGGGCATTTGTTCTTGCCTTCCATTGATATCTATTAAGTATTTAGTATGCCCCTGACCTGATTCTAGATACAGAAACTTTTGCTGTAGAAACAAAAAACCACTGTTTCCATGATTGTTATGTTCTAGTGAAAGAAGACAATAATGTTTTCACTTATTTTTATATAACTTCTAGGAAGGAAATTGAAACAGTACAAGAGCTTCAGGGACAGGTTATGTTTTAGAAAGTCTACCCTATTTTTAAGAATGTACATTTCTTAGGAGATGATATTAGAGCAAGTGCGGAAGCAATCAGAAATGAGCCATGCAAAAGTCTAAGAGCAAAACATTCTGGGAAGAGAAAAAGAACAGTCACAGAAGCTCATGGCACTGGTCAGCTGACTTCTATTTTCCTGGAAAATAGCTACATTATTGAGCTCTTTGTTAAATAAAAGTACCTTACCATTATATAAGAAATAGTTGTCATGTATATTTGTCATAGGTTGTTATGTTAAAATCTTCTAACTATATCACATTTACATTTCTGTAAATATTAGGAAATTAGGTATTATAGAATTAGGTATTGTAGAATAGAGACTTTTGAAATCACATTTTAAGTTTCAGGTGGAATTTTAAAAATCACATACTGAATTTTAGAGGGATTCTAATTACTCTTCATTGGGAGCCCATGGGCCAGAAATTGGTCAAACAATGGGATACTTTATACACATCTGGGTAGCAGCTCCCAGAGGATTTGAGCTAGGAGTGTCATTCAGGATGAAAGTAACATTGCCTTGTGTTGGAGTCAGGAACGGAATATGGAGACCTTATCTGGTGAAATGAAAGAAAATAGGCTGATGTTCTTAAAATGGTCCCCAGCTTCTGTATTGTGATAGTCTTATTAGAGATAAAATTGTAACTTTGAATTATACAACTACAATCATACAAGTACAATGGCAACAGATTCCAAACCTTCTAATATCTTCCTGAATCTTTATATATAATATATATATATATACTCTATATATATATATAATATCTATATATTATATCTATAGATATATATTTTATATATAGAGATATTATATATAATATAGATATTGTATATTATATATAATATTTATATATTATATATAATATATAGATATTATAATATATTATATATAATATCTATATATTATATATATAATTTCCCACAAAATGCTTGTTTCAAATATAGAAGAATTTTAAAAGCAAGATAGATAAATGGAATAAATACATATTTTAAAAAGCACAATTTTGATGGCACTGAAATCCAAATTAAAAGTCCCAACCAGTAAGTTGCTACATTCTAGGAGCATGCAGTAAAGCAGTTTGAGCCCTTGGAGCATGGGGCCCTCTAGACAGCCTTCCAGATAACTTTTAGTGCAAGCAATGAAATGTTTTCTCTGTTCTTGTACATTCTGTAAATGCTTTATTTTCTGATCACTTAAAATATATGTATGTAAAAAAGGTATGGATGTGTTTGGAGTATAAAAGTCTGTAAAATATCTTGAGTGGAATGCATCCATCCTAATGAGAAGAAAAAGTTTAAAAACTAGGAAGCAATAAGGTGGAAAGTTCTGGAGTTTCTCAGGCATACACGGGCCCAATGTTTCTCTATCTATTTTTTTAAAGGCTGCTTGTCTTCCATATAAATTATCTATATTTCATTGGTTTCTAAAATCTCTTTACAATTTATTTAAGGGGATAATTTTCCCCATGTTTTTTCCAGAGATTTTCTGGGCACTCTTTGATACCATAAAACCCTAATATAACTTTATGTACAAGGCATATACTCTATTAAAAAGTAAAGCTCTTCTGGTTCACTGCTGTTTACTTCACTATTTCTGTGCTGCCTCATGCTAAGACATATTATAGTTAGGGAGGAAAGGGTGGGAGCCTCTTTTCTTTTCCCTCTGCTCTCCTTCCCACTCAGTAACTATGCTTTCATGGCATTTTTTTTCTTTCAGTTTTAATATTGAAACTTTAGTTAAAGGGGTAAAGAGGAGAAGAAAGCATGAGAAAAACTAGAAGCATCTTACCTTATTTATAGTATTATACAGCAGTTGAGATTCTTAGTTATTTTTCTCATTGCTGAGACAAAATACCTGATACGGGTGAAAGGAGGAAAGATTTGCCTCGCACCTTGTGGAGGTTTCAGTCCATAATCAACTGGCTCCAAGGCACAGCAGCATGGCAGAGCGGCAACTCTTTATGGAGACAGAAGGCAGCAAAAGCAATAAGAGACAAAGGAAGAGAAACAAGCCTCCTTCTGTCCCTTATGTTGTATGCAGGCTACTTTCCCTAGAGCAGTGTAGCATTTATATCCTTAATCCCAGCATGAACCTTAAATCAATCACAAACTCTAGATTCAGCCACCTCTGAAAAAGCCCCCCTCCCTTCATGACTGCATGAGGCCTTGCTGGGACATCTAGAAACAAACCATAGCAATTCTTTAATGCAGAAAAGTGTTTAAGCTATTCCTTTCTCTAAGGACAAATGGTAGGAAATTCTTTCCATCAATTCTCCTTGGGATAACTGGGTCCTTCTGCAGCTCTACTAAGCTGGTTCTGTCAGTTCAGCTGATTTTTTTCTTAATCCTTCTTTCTTCTACAGTTTATCCTATTTAAAATAAAGGGCCAAAAATAAAATAAAATAAAATAAAATAAAGGGCCAAGAATTTGGCTCTTTTTCATGTAAGAGATGCATACAGATCAGAGGAAATCCCCAAAGATCTTAGGGGAGCCTGAGAGATGGATGTAATAATCACTTTGTCTTAGATTACTCTTACCCTGTCTCTTACTCTTTGCATGCTTAGGCAGAGGTCTGATACGTGATCATTGTATCCCCTGGCTGCATATAAAACCCTCTCAGAGGCTTCATGAAGCGTCTCTTGGGGTGACTCAGTGATCCCAATCTCATCGGGAGAACGGTTTATGGTTCAGCCAGTTTCAATAAAGTTTTCCTTGAATAATATGAGGGTATATACCTATAATCCCAGCAGTGGGTGACTGAAGCAAAGGGATCATTGCAAGTCTAATGCCAGCCTGGGCTACAAAGTAAGTTCAAAGCCAGCCTAAACTGCATAATAAGATCCTGTCCCAAAAGGAGGAAAAACAAACAAACACACAAAAATTTTTATTTTTTACATTTTTGAGGTTTTAAATCTTTTTATTTTTCTTGTTATACTTGTTTTATTTTCCGTTAGAAGGGGTTTAAAGGTTTTTACTCTATTTTTTTTTTTTTTTTTTTTTTTTGAGACAGGGTCTCACTGTGCAGTTCAGGCTGGCTTTGAGCTCACTTTTGTAGCCCAGGCTGGTCTTGAACTCACAACGATCCTCCTGCCTCAGCCTCCCAAGTGCTGGGATTATAGGTGTGAGCCACCACACCCGGCTTATTTTTTTTAAAAATAAAATTTTTGAGGTCCAGCTTAGTAGCTCAGAGGACTAAAGCTCCTGCGTAGGCGGAGCTCAGGGCCCAGGGTTCATCCCTGTCCTGCCAGGCCAGCTCAGCATCCCCCCCCC